>CBVK0100485414.1:0-18577 GCA_900067695.1 Picea abies
TTTGCCATTGTATCTTTTCTGTTCCTTTCTGAATATTAGTTTGCAGTAGATATTGTACAAGGTTAGAATTTACAAGTGGGATACCTATATTAGGGTTTTCAAGACCACTGGGGCACCACACCTTTTACCTGCACATGTTCCTGATCGACTAGTGGTAGGGGAGATATGCTGCTAGACTATCCTACAAGGCTACAATGCTTCCCTGGTAAAAGACGAGAAACGAGCATTCATACCTTGTGGGTTCCATATAGGTTTATACCTGGTAAAAGACACCACCCAAGATAAGCAGGAAGGACTGAGTCAATTAGAGTTTTGATTCCAGACCGACCGTTTTCGCAAACATGACCCAAAAGGTCTATTCCTAAAACACGCATCTCAAGTGTCGTCCTACTGGCCATACGCTCACGACAAATTTGAAGACGAGGTCTTCTCAAAAAATGCTCAGGATTGGGAAAAAGTTGTAGCAAGGATGGCCAACCCTAAGATGACCAGGTTCAAAGCCATGAGCCTGGATGAACAGACAAAAAATCTAGAACAAACAGGTCAAGAGGTCCTCAGAGCCAGAAAGGAAATGATAACGACCGAAACGATAAAGATTCCCTTGGTAGCCCCAATACAAGAAAGATATTTTCGCGAGGGTCAAGACGTGTGGGAGAGAGGGTTACTCATGTATGAACATGTCCAGTGGATAATGGATCAGATGCGAGATAACCTGGACCTCATCAGGCTACCAGTGCTTCCTCCCGACAACCCGGATGAAAGCCAGACATGCCCAAGTGGCTCTGAACTGATAGATGTTGATGAAATCGCCAGGTTAGATGATCCTAAATCCACAACGCCACCAGCCAGATCTTCGATAGGTGTTTCAGCTAGGATGGAGATAGTCTGGGTCTCAGTGGAAACAAATGCAGCAGACCCCCTCCGCGAGTTAATAAAAATCTATGATGATGATGAGAGCCTAAAGGTATCTCTTGGGACTCCTGTGCATATCGAAGAAGAAAAGGGACTAGAGAAGATATCTTCTTCTGTTCTCGAGGTCCGAACCCAGGAGGTCCCACAGACAGAAAAGGAAGCTGAGAGTGTCCTAGACACTGAAATGTTCGATGCGCTGGAGACCCAAGCGGAAAATCTGAAGGACGAGTCGGGGTCGAGCGAGCTAGAGAAAGGAGCCCCACAACAAGAAATCGACGTTTCAACGACCGATGAACAAGTAAGTATCGGGCCCATCCCCAATGCCTCTATTTGAATCGGTACTCAAACCCTCGATGAGTGACAAACATAAGTCAGGCCTTTAGAGCATAACGAGGCAATTAAAGAACCCAATCTTGAACAAGTATATACCATCGGAAGTCTAGGAAATACACTCACCTAGGGAGATCAACAAATTCTTGAATATGTGGATGAGGTAGCCGACATACATGCCATAGCTTATGATAGGAAAAGAAAGACTATTATCCAAAGGATCACCGAGAAGAGGAGGATCACTTTAGGTCTATCCATCCTCATCACTACAGAGGAACATCTGATCAACACAGAACATGCTAAGACATCCAAACTCATCAGTGCAGGGATGGAAATCACTAATGCCACCTTGGATAGAGCTAAAAGAGATGAAAAAGAGTTGGCCACCGCTCTGAAAGAGCTATAACATTTGCGCCACTTAGCTAAGTATTATCAGGACACCACACAGGCTGCGGTGTACCTAAGGAGCGAATTCAAAGAGGCCTATAGCAAGTTCATAGACGAGTGACACTTATTCACTGCTAGAATAGTCGAGATCCATGAAGACACCCTCATGGCACTTGCGACGTGTAAAGATATGGAGCAGTGGTACGAGAAAGTGCAACAAGTCGTAGAGAGAGTCGAATACATTGGTTCAGTCCAACAGGGCCGAGATAAAGAAGAACACGACATTCGAGTGTTGAACAAAAGCAGTCTTGATTGCATAAAGAAAGCAACCGAGTATTGGGAAACAATGGCTCGGGAACCTTACCGAGAATTCCAAGAGAAATGGGCCAAGTGCGAGAGGAACTAGGTCAAAATCAACAAGGCGATGAAGGATATTGGAGTCCCAGAGTTTTACATGCCCTACGACTTCATCGACCTGCACGACATAATGAAATCACACACCGAACAAGATTCATCCTAGGCTGAAGAAATATCAAAGGTGACAGACACAAGAGAGCCAGGTCAGGTGCGACAGTTTATGGAACACCCGATCAAAGCTCGGGTTGTGCTGCAACAGTTAAGTGCCAGTCTGGTAAAGTATCGGGCACATGCGGTGGAGATCAGAGAAATTTACGCTGCCCCAATGGAACAACAAATATTTCCATATGCCTACACCTACGAGGAGTTGTTCATCAATTGGTCGGAATACGAGAGGAATCACCCGTTTAAAGTGATATATTGAGATGACTCCTAGACAAATTGATAGGAGAGAATGCCACGTGGCAAATTTTTGTCTTACTTATCTGCACTTTAGCCGTTATTTCCTGTTAATTTTATGTTATTAATAAGAGCATCGACCAATTAGTTAAAGGTCGATGGTTATTGCAAGAAACTCTCATGTTTGGTTTGTTAAGAATTATTTTGAAGCTACCCTTTAATTGAGAAGTCCTTCTAGACCACATACAAGTTTATGTTTTCATCAAATGCGTGTATGATTGTATGTGGGGAAGAACTATTTCCTATTCCGTCTCATGAATGGATGCAGTAACGAGTAAGAGCGATTAAATCTGTCGATAAGTTATCTGATGCAATGTTTTACAGTTCTTTCTTTAATGATGAAAATGAATCTTTGTGTTATTATGTGATTTATGATTAGAGTTGAGTGAATTATTTTTCTTACCATTGTTTATCACTTGCATGTTTTCTCCTGATAACTCGTATCTCAGTCGGTAATTGGAATATTCACATGGTTAATGTATTAGTACTAGGCCTGTGGTATACGATCATTGTCTCCATGCTAGGGTGTAAGGGTTATCCCAAATCTAGCCTCTTCTCCAATAGTTTAAGTTTGGTCCCATTATTGCCTAGTTGGTTTATACCGGATTTCAATTTTATACCAGTCATACCAAAAAGAAAATTCAAAAAGAGAACGTCCGAACCGAAGGAGAGGCCTTCACAAGAAAACGTAAAGCCCATCAATTAATTGGTTGGATCGTAAGATCTGGAGAACCATTCTACTATTAAATGATACAGAGTCTAATTGGGCCTCGGTGGCAGGTTTGGTTCCTGCTGTTGAACTAAAGTGATTTAGGACCCATCAACATAATTGACGCTAGAAGGAGGGCCTTCATAAAAAAACGTAAAGCCCATCGATTAATTGGCTGGATCGCAAGATTTGGAGAACCATTCCACTATTAAACGTTGCAGAGTCTAATCGGGCCTCAGTGGCGGGTTTGGTTCCCATTGTTGAACTAAAGGGATTTAGGACCCATCAACAAAATTGGCGCTAGAAGGAGGGTCTGAAGAATGAATGGTTGAATACACATTCCATATAATATTTCACACAACGTGTAGATTCAAAACAACCCACATGCATGGCTAGTCATTCCCAAGATAATCCACACACATAGAGTACTCCTGAAATGAGTGACTCACCCCAGCCCGAGGAATAACGTTTGTTCCCTGACATACCTTACACTCTTCCTCATGAGGAATTAAATCAATTTAGAAGAATCATAAGAGCATACGCCTGAAATATCGGTGCGTTGTCCTTAGCTATGATACTTCCTCGAAGACAAAAAATAAGCAGACTAGTGGTTGACACCCCCAACCAGGTTTTTGTGCACACAGTAGAATACCTAATAGATTTCACAATCACTGAAATCGAACACCCTCTAAATATTATCCCTGAAACGCCAGCCGACAACGTCTTTGAGCCGGACGATTTTTTAGAAGAGGAGGAGTTTAACTCAGTATCCGAAGATATGGAGGACAACAATGACCATGATGAAGAAAGGGGAAACCCATCATAGAACAACCAACCTTGGTTTTCCAGAGACGCTTTGGCCATCCCAGGGCGAGTCCACAACCTTCCTCGGCCTCTAGAGAATTTTCTTCCTAGGTTTGATCCTGAGACCTCAGGATTGCCTGAAGATCATATCAAGAAATTCATACTAGCAATCAGACTTATGAATGTCTAGCATGAAGATGTAGTATGTAGACTCTTCCTCTATATGTTTGAGAATTCAACTTCCACGTGGTATTTTAATCTACGTGTAGGATCTATAATTAGTTGGACGAAGTTCCAGAAGGAGTTTTTAGATAAATTTGCGGAGGAGACTACTACGAGAGCTCTTATGGCTGAGTTGTTCACCACCACCATGAGTTTGAAGGAAAGGGTCAAAGACTTTAATCAAAGATTCACCACTGGCTTGAACAAATTTCAGCCCGAAGCTAAACCTACTTTGGAGTTACAAATCAAAGTATATGCTAATGCCCTCCCAGATTTTATTTCCATGTTTGTGAAGAGGGCTGCCAAACTAACCCTTACTGAGAATTTTGAAGAAGCCAACACGAACAAATTCCAAATGAAAAGATGCAAAGAAAGTCAGGTCTCATTAGTCAAGAAAGAAGTTGAACCTCCTCCTCGAAGAGGGCCATTTCTCACTAGACCCTAGGGAAACAAGCAGAATAAGATCCTGAAAAGGGAAGTGGGGACATAGAGGATCTACAACGCATGCTTAAGAAGTTATCTAATGAAATCATAGACATGAAAAGAAGTGTCGGGGAGGGAAACCAAGGTCAAAGGCCCTATAAAAATTTCTTTAAAAAGAACCCACCATTCAAATCAATTGAACCTCCCCCAGCTAACTTAAATATCGATTTGGGAAACGTAGCATCTAATTCTTTCTGTACTTATCACCAGGGAAACCACTTCGAAAGAGATTGCCCTCAATGGATGCATGCCATGAATTTGATGGCCAATCGGTTTCTAAACGAAGTGTCCTTGACCGAACAACCAAGCGATTCAATTATGAATGTGACTGATCAGGAAGAGATTGATCCACTAGAAGATACATCCATGCTGATATGGGATCCTGATCTGATCATGCCTTCCGACGACTCGAGATCCACCCATTGAAGCCTTGGTTGTGAGAACAAGAAGTAGTGGTCAACCTATCTCAAACGACCTTGCTACTACCCAAGCTTTGGGAGGAAGATCAACTTTCGATCACCCGAAAGCACCTTTTTCTCCTCGTAAGAACCCTATAAGCATCCATACCCGAGAATCACCCAAGCTGGACTACAACGTGGTTGAAGATCTAAAGATGCTGAAGGCTAATATATCAGTTATGGACATATGTAGAATCCCTTAGCGAAAGGACTTCTTGCTACAATATTTGAAATTAATAGAAAATCCTATGACAAGCACTGACTCAGGAAGAAATCTTTCTGTCACGGATCTAGGGAATAAACTAATTGTGAACGCCTGCTCTGAAGATAAGAAGGGGAAACCTTTTGTTCCACTGTTCCTTTTAATGTTTGAAGTTTTCAACATGAACCTCCACAATTGTTTGGTCGATTCAGGAGCATCTTTCAATGTTATTCCCTTGTCTATTTAGAAAAAATTAAATGTCGTTCCTCTCAAAAGCGATAAACATGTAATACAACTAGACAAAACCCAGATCAAAGTCATGGGAGAACTCAAAGATATAATGATCAGAATAGAGACACATCCTAAGTTTTTGCAAGTGATTGACATCATTGTGGTAGATATCCTGGAAGCTTATGGGTTACTACTAAGACGAGATTGCTATGAGAAGTTAAATGGATACTTTAGTACAGATTGGGCACACCTTTGGCTACCATTGAAGGGATACAAAAATATGACCAGAATTGATAGGGAAAGATATCTAAAACATACTGTCACTAACTTAGAAACCCTAAACGAACCCTTGTAGGCAGATTTCTCTATGCTAGGCAATTATTCCTATGATTTCGACTTCGGGAAATTATCCCTTCTTTCATTTGATGTTCCTCTCACTCAGAACTCTGAAATTATTTTTCAGGAGGAATTGCCGACAACGACAAAAGAAACCCTCTTCAGCCAAGAACCTACGTTTGAAATCATAGAACTAGCAGGAGGAAAAGAGGAAAGTAATAGGGAAGGGGAAGCCAATACAATTTGCCCACAAGTTTGGAACCTATATTTTGATGGATCTAAATCACAAGAAGGGTTAGGGGTAGTGTGCATCCTCATTGATCCTAAAGGTAAACGACATTTCCTGTCTTGCAGACTAGAATTCGAATGCACAGATAACACTACCGAGTATGAAGCTTTAGTACAGGGGATAAAGAAAGCTACAGACTTAGACACCCAAGGATTAAAGGTTTTCGGAGACTCTGAAATCATTGTAAAACAGATAAGGAATACTATACATTGCAATTCTACGCACCTAAAGAATTACCAACATGAAGTGCACAGGGTAATAGATCATTTTGAAGCTTTCAACATTACAACAATTCCCAGAGCGAAGAACATTCTTGTTGATTCTCTGGCCACTGCTTCCTCAAGGCTATCACCTTTACAAGATTATGAAGCTTCTTGGTTCAATGTAGAACTTTTATTTAAACCGTCTGTGCCCAAAAATATTTCCAATTGGAAGGTTTTTTAGGGAGATGAACAGATTATAAACTTTCTGAATAATCAAGACAATTTCAAAGATTTGGCCATTGACGATGAAGCATTCCAGGAATAGTCGACGAAAATCGACCTTCATATAAATCATCTGACTGACAAGCCAAAGTCCCACACGATACCGAAGGGGACAACCAACTTAGAAAACCTTTTTGATCTAAAGGAATGATTAAGGGGCCCAAAAATGCTAAGACCGGTAGTTCCTGCCCCATGCATGAAACTGTAAACCTCGGAACCTCGAAAAACCCAAAAAATGTACACCTCGACAAAACAATATCTAAAGAGGAAAGGAAGGCCTATCTCAAACTGTTCAGACAATATCAAGATATATTTGCGTGGTCCTACTGAGATCTGAAAACTTATGATACCCGTATCATTCAACACACTATCCCGTTAAAACCTGGAGTGAAACCCTTCCAACAAAAGCTCTGAAAGTATCAACCTTCCCTGGAACCTCTCATGTGTTAGGATTTGAAGAAACTGTTAGACGCCAAAATTATCTTCCAGGTTAGACATTCTACATGAGTAGCTAATTTGGTTCATGTAAGGAAAAAGTCTAGGGAGATTTGCCTATGCGTAGATTCAGAAACCTCAACAGAGCTTTGGATAAGGACAACTACCCAGTCCCACCAATGGAGCAACTCCTGCAGACCGTGTCTGGCTCTGAGATTTTTTTCCTACTAGATGGTTTCTCAGGTTACAACCAAGTTTTGGTTTTAGGGAAGACCTCCTAAAAAATACCTTCCGAACCAAGTGGGGAACTTTCGCTTACAAAGACATGCCCTTTTGTCTAATAAATGCAGGAGTGACCTTCCAGAGGGCCATGGATGTAGCTTTTCAAGGACTAATCAACAAGTGTGTAGTAGTTTATTTGGACGACGTGATTGTGAATTCAAGGAACAAAGAAGATCACATCCAACACTTAACCCAGATTTTCGAAAGGTGTAGGAAATATGGTATATCCTTAAACCCTAAGAAAACTATTTTCGACATCGAGGAAGGTAAGTTGTTAGGCCACATTATATTCCAAGCAGGCATTCGCATAGACCCAGAAAGGATTAGGGCTATATCTCAACTTCCTTTTCCTCACAAAAAGAAATCTATGTAGTCGTTCTTCGGGAAAATCAATTTCGTGAGAAAGTTCACTCCCGATTTCGTGGAAACTATCAAACCCTTACAAAATATGATTCGTAAAGATGTCAAATTTAAGTGGGATGATGAATGAAAAAGAGCCTTCAACGATATTAAGATTGCTATATCTCAAGCCCCCGTGTTGCGAAGCCCCGATTTCAACAAAGATTTTTTCCTCTATACTTTCGCCTCCGATCAATCGTTAGCTGTAGTTTTGACTAAGAAGAATGATGACAACAACGAGGCTCTGGTGTCGTTCATGAGCACTAACCTCCAAGGAGCTGAGCTAAATTATCCTGCTATAGATAAACAGACTTATGCAGTTTATAACGTAGTAAAACATTTCAGATCTTACATCCTCAATAATCATACCAAAGTAATCGTGCCTCACCCCGCAGTCTGATCTCTATTCACTCAACAGGAGACAGGGGAAAGAAAAGGGAACTGGATGGCAGTAGTTCAAGAATTTGACCTAGATATAAAACCTGCTAAACTAGTTAAAGGAAAAGGGTTATGCAAGCTGACAACTGAAGCTCAAGACCAAGTAAATGAAGACCCCGGATGGGAGAATGAAATGGCATTATGGTGTGGTGAAGCTTCATACATTTCCCCAGGACAAGATTCTTGGTATGAGAAACTGACTTATCTCCTACACCACGGGACTTGTCTAGAAAACCTCAACCCTAGGTAAAGGAGAGCTCTCAGGTTAAATTCTGCACAATATCACCTCATAAATTCGGTACTCTTCCGGGTTAATTATGATGGAGTGTTTTTAAGATGTCTTGAACATGAAGATGCAAACAAAGTTCCAAAGGAGCTCCATGATGGCCCTGGAAGTGGACACTTTGTGGGAGACACTACCGCTCATAATACACCGAGAGCTCGCTATTATTGGCCCACTTTGTTCAAGGATGCTCACACATACGCTAGGAACTGTAAAACTTGTCAAATAAGCGTTGGGAGAGAAAAGAGAGCAACAATCCCACTCCAGCCAGTAACCGTTTCTAAACCTTTCGAGCAATGGGGGTTAGATATCGTAGGAGAGATTACACCAAGAACTTCAAAGAAACACAAGTATATACTTACTACCACCGATTACTTCACAAAATGGGCAAAATCCATTCCTCTAACTCATGTAAATGAGAAGGTGGTAATCCATTCATAGAACAATAACTAATCACAAGATTCGATGTCCCTTCTGTTCTTGTTTTTGATAATTCAACTTACTTTTATTCCACCTTATTAAAAGAGTTTTCCCTAGACAAATGAATCATAATTAGATACTCTGCAAATTATTATCCACAGGGAAACGTAGTGGCATAATCAACCTATAAGAACCTAGTGAGGATATTGAAGAAAACAGTTGCAGACAACTAGAGAAATTGGCATAATCTACTCCATAACGCTTTATGGGAAGATAGATTTAAACCCAAGGAATCTATAGGGAATCCCCCATACTTTTTAGTATACGAACATGAAGCCATTCTCCCGAACGGGTTATATCTTCCATCTCTTCAACTTGCTCAAAAGTCTAGGGGGCATCCCCCATCAACCTTACAACAAAGAATTGACACCCTACTCATGTTAGAAAAAGAGAGGGAGAAAGATAAATCAAAATTCATAGCCCACCAACTCATAGTTAAAATATGGTTTGAAAAGCATAAGGCTAAAGAGAATAATTTTTAAGTAGGATACTTAGTCTTGAAATGGGACAGAGAAAACTAACCTAAAGACAAACATTCTAAGTTTCAAAATCTATGGCTTGGAACTTTTCAGGTGGCCGAGAAGATTGGGGCATGCACTTATCGGTTGCAGAATCTAAGGGGGGAACCTGACGCCCTCCCAGTGAATGGCCAAGCCCTAAAGCAATACTTTCATTAAAAAAATAAAAAAATAAATTATGTTTTGTGTGCGTATTTTCATGATTTTGTGTCTAGCTAGGTCGATTGCGAAATGCTTTTTTGTTTTCTTTTTCTTTTTGGACTTCTGCGCTTTTGAAGATTTTGTTTAGCAATATAATGGTTGACCTCAAGTCATGTGACATAGAAAACTCTCTTCTTAACTCGTTTCTCACATACAAACACGAGAAACGTTGGGGGACCTGCAATTGTTTTGAGAGGTTCTCTATCTAACCTGCGCAGATGAACAACTTTGGAGAAGTGTCAGAAGTGTCTGCTTAGGGGTTTAGTAAGACCTTAAGGGAAATAAGGAAAGTTGGAAAGGACTACATGTACCTCAGAAAATGGAGCTAGTAAGTTTCACCTTAACCATCTCATCTTGCAAAATAACAGGCGTCCTCTCCCACCCGCTTAGGGAATTCTGCCAAAATAAAAGTTAACTATTTCAAATGAGCGCACAGTAGGGGAGGGTATGCAGATATCTTCGTCGGGGCTATGGACGCTCGCTAGTATCAAAGAAAGGTCTGTGACGTCGGGGTGACTCCGCCGGGGCTATGGACGCTCGCTGGCAGCGAAGCAACACCGTAACAAGTGAGTAAAGGTAACTAAATGCTCTGTGTCAGTGAATACTCTACTAGACTCTTGTCAAAAGAGGGCGTGAGTCAGGGTTATAAGACATGAAGGAGGAATAAAGGTTGAAAACCCTACAGGCAGACCCGGAGGTATCAACCAGAGAATTTCGAATGCAAGGGTAAAAGGGGCTCTGATTTAAAACCATTTAAGTTCTCCACCAGCTTGTGCATCAACCGAGCTCGAAGGAGGAACAAAGATTTTGATTTCGCCTAGTAAGTGCTCATTTGTTGAGCACTCAACACACCGTAAAAAAGTCTATGTTGAATTTTACTTTTTGGGTACCACTTGATCTGCTGCATTGTCTAATTTAAATTCATTATGAAAATATTGCATGTGCTTATCATTTTTGACTCTCATTAAGTCTTCCAAAGTTTGCTTGAACCTATGAAAACTCATGAATTAGAAAAGACTTAACACTTAACAAAGAATGAAACAACCATAACACTTTCCCCCCAACATGCTCAGCGATTTGACATTTAAAGGAATTAAAGGTTGAAAGAAAATCAATCAAAAAACCACAGTCGTCGAGCGTCGATCTTCATTGGCATCGGCAAAAGGAAGCTTTCTTTCACGATAACCATCATACAAAGAAATCACCAACAACCGATCCTCTTCGACGTCAGTAAAAGGCGAAAAGAGTAAATGTCAAATGGAGAAATAAATGATATCTCTGATAGCTGATACCCGACGCGCTTAGAAAAATCGGAGAAGATCAAATCGCTGTGAACATCCAGACTACGGTAAAGTTTTCTCCAATCGTCGACTTTGGAAATGTTTTTAGCATCGAGAGTTTTGAGGACTCTAACCCAAAGGAAACTATGCGATAGGTTTATCCCCAAAAGATGATCCCCAATACCTTTTCGGCATCGACAGTCCTAGGTTTAACTTAAAGCACACAACTTGAATAAATTCCCGAGTCTGACCATGACCCACAAGCTAAGTCACCAGTCTTCAGTGTCAAGTATCTTGAGCCAGGTTGTGCCTTGTCAACACCATACGATGAAATCGGCCGGCGTCAGAGGTTTCTCGTAGAACAATATCAACAAGAACACCCGTAACACTTTGCCGATCTCCAATCCACCCACTAGGAAAGCGACACGATGGGACATTTCAGCGCTAGATACGTTGCAGTCCGAAGCAGTAAAGAGACTAATTAATTCCAAATATTGCATTAGTTGTCAATTCGTGCGTGAATCAAAAGGACTGTTTGAATTTACCGATACAACACATCACCCTCCATGCCTCCACTGTCAACCCACTATGAATTAAATTGCAAAGATTCGACGGTAGATTCTTTTTGAATTTCACTCATCGCCCGAATTAATTGGCTGATACGATTGATAAGTTCTTCCCCGTTAAATATTCTCAAGCCATTGTAAACAAGATCATTCCATGATAAAAGGATTTTTAGAGCATCCAGAGGAGGGAGACAAGCAATTAAAAATCTTCCAAGCCTCCCGTGAGTATCTAACTACAAAGTTTAGCAAGCATTACAGGTATGTACCAGTCTGGATTTTCTGTGTTTTCCACTTCAGATATACATTAATATCCAATATCTCTCTATGCAAAAGCCCTAAAAGATTTTATTTTGATTTGTAGGAACAATGCCTCCAAGAAAGCCAAACATTAGGCGATCGTCGAGAGCGCCTAAGCTAAAGGAACCAGAGGTGGGAGAAGGCTCGTCCTCAGGGCCAACAAAACAATTAGAATTTGCTCCAAGGCCGGAGCCAGTCATCAGAACATCAAACAAGAATATTTTCACTCAATCCTCGGACTTTGGAGACACAGAGGCAAACACAGGGGGCAAGGGGGTACTCTTGAAATGGGGAGAAATCTTCAAGAATATCAGTCGGGAATAATTCCCAGAATATACCTCGCATAACAACCCCAACATGAGAAAGCTCGATGATGAAGTTTTTCCAAATATTCAACTGTCAGAACTGCACATGGTAGAGGGAAGGACCTCGATGTTCCCCTGTATAGAACTGCTGCAATGGCTCATCAACCACATAGACACACAGAAGTGTTTGATCAACGATGACAATGGCTAGTTTGTCGGGGTTTTCCTTTCGATAGAGGTGCATAATTATTACAATCTCAGAGACCCAGAAGAGCGAATGAACACTGATTTTGTCATCAACTTTTATGAGCACCATGACACTGGCCGAGTGATGGATTCATGGTGGTGAGAGGAAAAAAAATACACCAATCAGACCTCCGACTGGTATCAAACAACCAACTTAAGGGAGTTGTATATCTATCTAATGGCCCTCATCTGCCGGTTGTATGGGGATAAATATTGCTCCAGGTTTTCAGAGGCTTTGATGCCTCTAGCGTATACTGCAACCATTTATAGGAGAGGTTTTAACTAGGGTGCCATCATTTCCAAGCCGCTGAGCATTTGCATACAACATGATCCGATGCCGAAAGAAGGAGAGACTCTGTCCTTCTACATGGCTTCTTATTTATTGGATGTCATCTACGGCATAAATGATTCCGTCGGAATGAACTTGAGTTGGCACATCTTGGAACCCCCAGTCCATGTATATTTCAATGTCTTATGGGATAACATGTACAAAAAATCCTAATCCCTCATCTGTGATGAATTCATCGCACACATTCATTTCATTCTTTTCAAGAAAGAGTTTCCAAGACTATCTACTGTGACCAAAAGGATGATATCAAAGGTTGGTCACTGGTACCTGGATGAGCATGGTACCTATATCAGGGTTTTTGGGACCACCGAGGCACCACACCTTTTACCCGTGCATGTTCCTGATTGATTAGTGGTAGGGGAGATATGCTACTAGACTATCCAAAAAGGCTACACCGCTTCCCTGGTGAAAGATAAGAAACGAGCATTCATACCTTATGGATTTCATATAGGTTTCTACTTGGTAAAAGACACCACCCAAGCTAAGAAGGAAGGATTGAGTGAATTAGAGTTCTGATTCCAGACCGACCATTTTCGCAAACATGAACCAAAAGTTCTAGTCCTGAAATAGGCATCTGAAGTGTGGTCTTGCTGGCCATACGCCCACGACAAATTTGAAGACGAGGTCTTCACGAAAAATGCTCAGTATTGGGATGAAGTTGTATCAAGGATGGTTGACCCTAAGATGACCAGGTTCAAAGCCATGAGCCTGGATGAACAAATGAAAATTCTAGAAAATATAGGTCAAGAGGCCCTCAGAGCCAGAGAGGAAATGATAGCAGTTGACACAATGGAGATTCCCCTGGTCGCCCCGATGTAAGAAAGAGATTTACCCGAGGCTCAAGACGCGTGGGAGACAGAGTTAATCATGTATGAACAGGCCCAATGAATAATGGATTAGATGTCAGATAACCCGGACCTCATCAAGCTACCAATGCTTCCTGCTGACAACCCAGATGAAAGCCAGACATGCCCAAGCGGCCTTGAACTGATAGACATCGATGAAATCACCAGGTTAGATGATCCTGAATCCACAATGCCATCGGCGAATGACCGACAGGTGTTTCATATCGGCCGGAGACAGTCGGGGTCTTAGTGGAAACAAATGCAACAGACCCCCTCTGCTAGTTAATAAAAATATATGATGATGATGGGAGCCCAGAGGTATCTGTTCAGACTCCTGTGCAAATCGAAGAAGAAAAGGGACTGGAGAAGACATCTTCTCCTGTTCCCGAGGTCCAAACCTAGGAGGTCCCACAGACAAAAAAGTAAGTCGAGAGTGTCCTAGACACTAAAATGTCCAATGCGCTAGAGACCTAATTGAAGAATTTGAAGGACAAGCCGGGGTTGGGCGAGCTAGAGAAAGGATCCCCACAACAGAAAATTGGCGTTTCAATGACCGATGAACAAGTAAGTATCGATCCCATCCTCGACGTCTCTATTTCAATCGATACCCAAACCCCCGATGAGAGACAAACATAAGCCGAGCCTTCAGAGCATAATGAGGCAGTTCAAGAACCCAATTTTGAACAAGTATATACCATCGAAAGTCCGGGAAATACGCTCACCTGGGGAGATAAGAAAATTCCTGAACCTATGGATGAGGTAGCCAACATACATGCCATAGCTTATGATATGAAAAGAAAGGCTATCATCCAGAGGACCACTAAGAAGAGGATGATCACTTTAGATTGATCCATCATGTTGGCACAGGGGTAGACCCAGGGTTCAACGCTACAACAATGCACCAACAAAACCCTAACTACCGTCTCTTTCGGCAACACCTGCGAAGCAAATGGAGTCTCACCTGAGGTAGAGGAAAGGGTGGTTGCAGGACTCAGGTGTCTGCAACCTTAGCTTGGACATAGATATGTGATTGTAATACTTAACAGAGCACTTAACACCAACAGTTCATCAATATTCAACCACTATCTACTTCGTAGATAAAACAGAGCATCGCATCATTCATCCAGATCTGATGTATCTAAGCACTTATCATAGAGAAGTAGGTTATATATAACAAATTTAGACACTAAATAGATTCATATAAGTCAGATCTAACATCCATATACATCATTAGCACAAAGCATAAGCAGATCTATCTATCTATATCAAAGCACTTAGCAAATAAAGACATAAACACATCAAGACATTGCACAGAGCAGAGCAACACAACATATATGTGGTTCAACCCCACCTTGGGGCTACGTCCACCAACTCTTCTTCTTTATTAGCTTCTTCAATAGGTTACATGCACAGAGCCTAAAAAACCCTACTTCGCATAGGACATGAGATTTGCGCAACTCGCTAAATCCTCCTTCCCCGAGTAGATCTAAGCACATAGCCTTCCGCAGCCTCTTACAATGAATTTCACTTAGCTCTGCAAGTCTCACAGAGTAAACACAGAGCACTTACAATCTTGATCACACATATCCCACTTTAGCACTTAGCTATTCCGTATGATTCTCTATTTCTATCTGCTCACTATATTTCCTTAGCATCTATTTATACTTTACAAAATAGGCCTAAACATGGGTAAACCCATGGGTCGACATCCCATACTCGTTACATAATCCCAATTCCCAAAAAGGACCCAAAAAGAGGCTGAGATCCCGTGATCTCTACTTTGTCATGCATTCCTCCTTCGATAGGCTGTCGAAGTCCAAAAATTGGTCAAAATTGACCAAGGATCTCCCAAAACTTGGTCAAGGGCCAACATTCCCCCAACACTCACCTATGACTCGTCCCGAATCACTCTGATCTGGGTATTTCTGCTTCAAAATCCTCAAGCGTAGCTCGAGCTGCTTCGATTTGTTGTTGTGCCTTGGTCTCTTGTTCAACAAACTCTTGGATGACTATGTCGTTGATAGGTCCCTCCAGGCGTTGTTCAGCTGAAGTGACAACCTGCTCTAGTTTCACTGCTCGACCTTCAACCTCTGTGAACAATGGTAAGCCTTATCTTGTACAGGTTGGAGCCTCTGAGTTACTTCCATAACTTTTCTCTGGATAGTGTGGATATGTTGTTGGGCAGTGCGTTGCTCCTGGGATCGCTTCATTCTTTCCACAAATGATAGGGGCTTCAGCTGCGCTTGTATCATTTTGGTCTAATACTTCGTCTCTTGGAGATGTGACTCCAGTGCCTTTAGTTCTGGATTCTCAGTGAGTTGTTTGCAGGTTTGGCACTGTGATTAGTAAGTTGCTTACATTCCATAGCAAGGGATTTTAGTCTCTCAAATGCGCTTCAAGCAATTGCTTCTCTTTAATCCCTTACATCCTGTGGGGTCTTGGGTAATGCATGAAGCTCTAAGTCTGCTATGCATTGTTGTAGCTACTAGATAACTTCTGTGATCTTCTCTACTTGCTACGTGACTCGATCCTCTACCTTTAATTCTATGACTATCACATAACAAAGTGCTATGCCGACTGCTTCTTTCACTTCGAGATGCTCCACGAGTAACTGTTCTTTTCCTTGTTGTAGCTATGCCTTTTCTTCATCAAACTTTGCTTGGAGAGCAATCTTTTCTTGTTCTGCAGCTCGACGCTACTCTAGAAGTACTCCTTGTAGTTGCGTCAAAGCATGGGTGGCTTGTTCTATTTCCTCTTGTGCTCGTCGAAGGCGAGCTTCGACTGTCTCAACTAGTCGACGGAGTTGGGTTGGCTCATCTCCCAACTCTAGTTCTCCCGATGGAAGAGGCACATTGGAGACTACGCGACTGGACTGAAGGGACTACTGTACTCCTCAAAGTTCAAATTCAATCCTATCATACATTTCTTCCTGCTTCTCTCCTTGTCTCTTTGATATCTCCAGTGAAGCATCGTTCAAGGCTGCTATGATGAAATCAAAATCATCAGAGGTGAGGACAATTTTCATCTTGGTCATTGAGGCTTTCGATTTCTTCTGGGAAGAGGGTTTTAGGGGGGAAACCTTCCTCTTCTTCAAAGGGTCAACCTTGTCTCTGAGCGGTGTTAATATTCCTAGTCTCTGTTCATCTTCTACTTCGTCATCACCCTCTCAACCAGGTGACATGGATGCAGTCTTTATTGAGGTGCTGCTTAAGTTTTGGACCTCCTCAGTCTTCTTTTGTCTACTGGTTCCGGGTATCTTTTGTTCTCTATGAGTGTCTTCTAGGCTGTCAATATCAGATATCTCTGCAGGGTTGGTGGGGATAAGTAGGTTAGAGAACCAATCCTTGGTGATCTCCTCAAGGCATCATTCTGTAAGTTTGTAATACGACTGGAGCTGCTCTTGATGTTCATTTGCTCGCATTATAATGTATATAAAGTGTTGATCTGCGTTGAACTTCATTAGTGGTCGTAACCTTTGTAGGGTGTTCGGAGTCATGTGAGTCTCGACTTCGATGGTTCGCTTTAACTGGAGGTAGTATGTATGAAACACAACATTCGACTACCACTGTTTGTTGATATCAATTGAATACCACAGGGCAGTGAACTTTGCGGCAAGCGGTTCGAACAACTCTATGTTGGGGAAGGCCACTCTTTCTGGCATCTCCCAGGAAATAAATGCAATGAGGACCAGGAGCCAGCTGAAATGAAATTCATAACTTTGATCCTGTGCTTCTTGGCAATCTAGTTCCAACTAGTTAACTAGGTACTTCACCCAGTTCATCTGTAGGCCTTCCGCGCACTTCCCTACGAGGTCAACAACAAATTCGGTGACCTGCGTAAGTCGGATCTTCCTTACTAACTTTTTAGCTATTAGTTTACATGCGAGGCGCACTGCACCACTCTGGATGGAATCTACCTTGTAGCCTATTTTTCCCTTCTCAATGTCACCATATGTATCCTTGATTTTCTGTGCAAGTGCGCGATCTGCGGCTTTTCCTGGATACAAGTCTCGTGGGTCAGGTCCTTGCATACTTAGTCTTGTGATCCCGTGGATCAACGTTGGGTCAATTGTGATGCATTGGTCTAGCCATAAGTAGCCGCCATGGTAACATGATAGTAGCATCTTGACAGAGGCGTTGACTTCCTGGTGTCGTCCAAAGTGTGGGATCTTCATGACATTCAATAGGGTGGACTGCGCGAGGTTCATCGTCCACGAGTGAGGGATGATCTTTGAGTTCTTCCCTTTAGTTCTGGTTAGGTACTTGTATGGGGTGAGCATACCATAGATCTTTCAATCTCCGAGGTTGAAGTCACTGAACTTCAACAATGTGATCTTGTCCTGGTCTGTTCAAACTATGTGTATCCCCTTCGGGAGGTATGCAGTGACCATAGTGTACTCGAAGTCTCTTGTCACACTATCATGATTCACCGCAACAGCCAGAGGTGGGACGTAATTGGGAAATATGGATGGAATCAACTTCGCATTTGCTAGGTCATCTTTATGCTTGGTTCTCTTCTCTACTGATGGTCAGGATGGTCCTGATCCGTGAGAAGTCGACAGAGAGGCTTGCAGTCCTCTCGTCGATGATGCTTGTATACCTGTAGACATCAACATGAATCTTTCAGTCATGAGATTGATCATAACTTCTTCGAAAAATCTCTCTGCAGCGTTGAACTCGTTCAACATACACGCTCGGGGTTGGAAATCTTCGGGTTCGAGAAGTAACTTAGACACTGCAATATAATAGAAGGAAATTATGCAATGATCACTGTGTAAAATCAACAAGTCTATGGCCTCAAAATCACGATTAGCAAAAGTGTTCTCGGTGCATGTCGCGATGGGATAAATAGATAACTTGGTAACATATTGCTTGCGACAGTCGATAGGCCTTCATCAACTCTGTTATGTCTGATATGGCGCGGTCCAATAGGTGAGATCGGAAGAGCGGTTCAGCAGGAATGCCGAGACCGATCTCGTATGCCGTCTTC
>CBVK0100485415.1:0-18575 GCA_900067695.1 Picea abies
AGATCGGTCTCGGCATTCCTGCTGAACCGCTCTTCCGATCTCACCTTAGTGACCTCGGCACATCGTGGACAATCCTTCATGTAGTGATCATCACCACAGATAAGGCAAGGGTATCGGGGTTTGCACTTATCCCGATCATCAACAGGATTAGTTTTAGGATGCTCTTCTTGATTATTATTTTTTCCCTCCTTATTCTTGCCTCTCCCTTTTTTCGATTTATTTTTACTAGTCGGGGTAGATTGAACGACGTTCACCTCAGAAGTTTTACTGGTGGAAGTGGCAGGAGATGGATCATTTTGAAAATTAGAAGAAGTAGACTTAGGATTTGTGCTTGAAACATAATGTGATTGGGCTTGAGCAGTACCAATCACACCGTCAGCTGCATGTTAGGCAGCTGGAGTAGTTGAATTGCTGGAAGTACCAGGATGAGGTAACTCAGGTAATAAATCATAAAGTGTTCCCATTTGTGAATAAATGAGATCAAGATATTGAGCACGACTTATAGCCTACTCTTTCGTGACAACACCACCCATGGAAATGTCCTTACCAATTTCATTCACAAAGGATTTTGTAAACCATTCTACTAGTAACTGATCAGGGAGTTCAAGTTTAATGAGACGTCGTCTACTTTGCCACTCATGGATATGATCCGATATATGAGTGCCTTTAGTCTGTTTGAAGGAAGTCAAAATCTCAGTCCCAGTATCATAATGGATCGGTAACTGGTAATGTGTAAGAAAAGCCATAACTAGGGTGTTGAAATTAGAGAAGAAACCTCGTGGAAATTCAATATACCACTTCACAGCAGAACCAGTAAGGGTTCGTTGAAAAAGACATAAACGAATAGAGTCATCCATCAACGAGTTGGATGAACACCATAGGTGAAAAGTCATAACGTGATTGTTCGGGTCCTCTCCAACTTTGCCGTCGAATTTAGGAATGTCCAATGGAAGCTTGGCTGGAATAGCAGGCCATTGGGGAGAGTGACGAATAGGATCATTTAGAATCCTAGACAAATTCGGCAAATCCAAAGTAGCGAGAAAATGTAACTGTCGATTCACCTGTGGGTGCTGGTGACTTTGGGGTGGAAGCCCTGTCAGCAAACCAGTAGGACTGTATGCAGTCTGCCCATAGTGGGAATACCCAGGCTGATTCAATGGTGGTTGGAGAGGATAGTAGCTCGGGGGATTATAACCTTGAGCGGGGACATGAGTTTGAGCATTCGTACCCCAAATAGGATTTGGTATACCTGGATATGGTTGGCCTATAGTAGGGACAGGCTGCTACTACCCCGCAGTCATTTGAGAATTTTGTATCATCTGATTCCAATACTGGGCCAAAGAAGGAGGTATATTTTGTCCAAAAGGTGGGGTTGGTCCCCCTATCGTGGGTGGTGTTCCATCCAGAAGTTGTGTCCCAATCGAAGGTTGTGTAGTAATTGGAATGTGTCCGGTAATAGGAAGTTGAATCGTACCACCTTGTCCACCAACGGGAATCTGGAAGTTTGGTGTAATGGACGGTATAGTGCCACTAGGACTAGAAGTGCCAGAAGGAAATTGAGGGAGTGTCAGAATAAAACCGGTAATAGGGTGCCCATAAGGACCACCAGGAGTACCAGATGGGGTTTGTGGAGGTGTTGGAACAGAAGCATTCAACAAAGCATTCAACGCATGGTATCTGGGTGGTAGTGTCGAAGTGACATTGAGCGTTCGCTGGGTGTTTATAGGAGGAATACCAGCTAAAGTGAACTCGGTTGGGACACTCGTAGTATTTGCAAGATGGGCCATTTCGACAGGGAGAGTAAAGTGATAAGTAGTAGTCAACGGTACAGTCTCCGTCTCAGAAAACACCGAAGGGTTGATTTCGGAGACCATAGGCGAACCAGGACCAAAAAGAGTCCTTCGGAAATCACCTGCAGAGAAAAAAGGATCTTGGCCTTCTATGCCAGGAAAAGGCCCAACGGGTGATCCATAAGAAGTAACAACTAATTCTCTGGAAGAATTCAGTCATCTAAAAGGGCACTGAGAATCACTAGGAAGTCGAAAATCCTCTCGAGTATTTGTAATTCGAAAACGACTGGGACTTCACTCTGCGTTGGTGAGCCTCCAGGTGTGGTTGTGGGCAAGGGTTGTGAACCTTCCAGATGCTCTAGAAATAAACCCTACATTCTACGTGAATGACATGGAGGATCTATTTTAAATGAGTGACAAACTTTGCGAAGAAACTCTTATGGTCAACTTCAAGAAACAAACAACACGCGCTAGTAAATAAAATCTAGGAAGCAATCACCAAGCAAAAAAGACCTTCTAATTTTGAAGCCACTAGTTGGTGATGAAATCCAACGTCGCAACAATGAGACTATAAGGGGTAGGTCTAGGGTGGAAAAGTTACGCTGATGACCTGCTTAACGGACTTACACCCTGGTGCAAGCTCCCACACATAATCATGGGTATACCCTCCAAGGAGCCCGAGTGAGTTTGGTTAACGTCAATTCCAGGTACCGTGAAGACTTTCCCCTCCACAGTCACCTTGGGTAAGAATATAGAGAGATAGGCCACTAAGGTCACCACCGACAACAAACAAGCCTAGGGGAATAGTCGACAGTCCGATCCACATGCAAGGGCAGGGTATCTAGCCCGAAATCAACTCAAAAGGATTCCACTCATCATTGTGGGTATACCTCCGAGTGACCCCCGTAATACGTGCAATCTCTACATTGATGTCAACAAAGCAGGGTGAGTAACTCTGCCAACATCAATGCAACCTAGTGATTGACACTTGTGTGAGAAGGGCTTCCCAGGACAGGATGTTGCAAATGGAATTTAACACTCCCTAACACAAGATGCTAGTGTGTGTTTTGGGCTTTGGAGAGTGTATCTCTCTTCCTATTCCAAAGCGCTAGCCTAGCTAAATGTTGGTGTAAAAGAGCCCTAGAAAAAGAGTTACTAGATAAATTTTAAGATTACACAGTGTTTTTAAGAGCTGTTGTTTACTCAAAGGTAACGGAAGTGAAACTTGTGTTGTATGACTCTGACCCAACAATGCAAGGATGAGAATGAAATGTATCACCTTTCTTTCAATGAATCCTATGTATGGGAAAGAGAAAGTTTTCTAGATCAACCATGAACTACAATGAAAAATTTCCTTTAAAATACAAATGCAAACAATCACGGATTAAATGACAATTCTCTATGTTTCTTGTTCAATACTTCAACAATCTCAAAAATTTGATTTTCAATGTTTTGTAAATGACAAAAAGAATTTTATGAAAGAAAAACTTTGTTCACTTTTCAAAAAGGACCCACACTGTGACAGCGAGAGTACTAAAAATCAAAAAACCAAATGAACAAGCAATAACAAACACCCATTCCACTCTTTCAATGAAAGCAAAAATAAAGAGAAAACCAATGTAATCTTTTCAAATGCAAAAGAAAAATGACTTTTCAAACAAAGAAAATGATAAATACCAATTACTCAACTTTCAACCAATCACTAGTTCTCAACTAATCAAACACACTCAGAATCTGAAGTCAAAGAGAATGGATTTGCCAAGAAGAGTCAAGAAACGAAAGTCCAGCCACAAATGACAAGAAAAGCCTTGAAACCCTAAGACTGTTCATGCACGCAAACAAAGACAAGAAATATATCAATCAATGGTCCAAAAAATTCATAAGAGGTAATCAAACTGATCTGGGCAGTTGGAAAAACCAAAACTCAAATCCAAATTTTGAAAAATAATGTTCGCAGGCAGGCAATATAACATAGTGCGAGAATCAATGATTCTCGCAGGCAGCCCTTTAGCAGGGTGTGACAACCTCGCACTGAAACCTAAAGGAAGAGTGCGAACTCTACCTATTCTCGCAGACTGCAATGGAGGACAGTGCGAGAATGCCTGAACATAGTCAAAAATTTGAAAAATAAAGTAGAATTGGAAAAGACTTTTGGACTCAAAGGGTCTATCAGGATATCCTGAAGACTCAGAGACTGATAGGACAAGAGAAAAGTGAAACCAGAGCAAATGGCCACAGAAAAATATCAAAAGCCACAAAGAAAATGGGATTGTTTCCTAGTGGAGTCGCCAATTTTGTTATTGGATAAATCTGTAAGTGCGGACACAAACCGATCTCCCTAGATCCACCTGGATCTAGAACAAAGCAAGACAGAATAATACTCTTTCCCTAGATTTTGACTATTGAATGAACTAGGAGGCAAGAACAAGTTACATACCTTATAATCGCTTCCTATGGTCTTTGTTGCTCCTGCTTCACTCCAGTGCTCTTGTGTAGCCAAGACCAAGACAACACAAACCAACCAAAGTGAAGAAAGCACAATCTATTCAATAGTCAATCTATGTATATGATCAAGGAGTTATGCAATAAAGTGGAAATAGATTTATGGGAAAGGAACATATTACTGTATCATACTAATGGTAAGTAAAGATTACAACCTGAGCCTTGATGTCGGAAACTTCCTCTCGATGGCCCTTGACTCTAACACACACACTTGCTCACTTGTATGAAGAAGATCCACTCCTTAGGATGAACTTGATGGAGTCTTTAAGATGTTGTAGCATCAGTCCTTCACACAATCCTTTTCACTAATTCTCCAATGAATCTCTTGCTTGTTTGCTTCTAACCTTTTCCATAAGAATTCCCTCAATATATAGGAGAGAATGAATTAGTTACTTGGATAAGAATGATCCCAAAATATCAGGGAATCTAGTACTAGGATAACCATTCGAATGCCATCTCATCCTTCTAGAACATTCCCTTCTAGAAGCATCAAGAATTTATCTTTTTCCTTGCTTAAGAAAGAGGTCGCACCCTGGCAGTTCAACACAGTGTGAACTTCTCACACCCTGGCTTAAGGCAGCCTACGAGAATCATGCATTCTCGTAGGCAAATATACTAGCAGCCTACGAACCTCCTTCAAAAATGATATTTCTAGAAAGAGAAGAAAGTAACTTTTCTCGGGAGAAAGTTCTTATGAAGAGCTTGAGTACACCATCATCCATACATCATCATGATGACCAAAATCATGGGTAACAAAGGCCAGAAGCCTGATTTTGTATATGTAATTATGCAGATCATTAATAAAATATAAACATCACTATGTGAAGACCGACCAGGAAGAAAGAGTGATGGGGGAATAAGATTCCACAAGATTGGGTAAGGGAGGAGGCTAAGTGTGTGGGCATAGGGGCTAAGCTAGGGGGATTACCTCTAAAGGGGATAATAATTTATTATTATTTCCTAAAGGATAAGGTAGACAATTGACCAAGTGTTTTCCTAAGTTATTTGAAAAGGAACATGTGCAAAAGTGAATGCATGCAGCTCCAAGAAGACAAGTGTCGAACTGGGTGCATGCAGTTAAACGCTAAAGCATCAGCTGTGTTGGGGGTTCGCTGGGCATTCTTCCATCCTCCACCTAAGTTTGTTGGGATGTCCATATGAACCCATTTTTCCTCTGCACTCAACCTCTATGTTTTATTCTCTGGTCCCACACCTTGAAACCAATTCGAAAAACCCATGAACTGAGTCATGTCTTCTATGAAGCCCGAGAATCTCATATATGTGTGTGTCATAATTGTTGATGGTTGTGGCCAAGTAGTTCCTGGACTAAGTGTGGCTTATTGCCTTCTATTTTTCTAAGTTGTATTGACCAGTGGCTATTGTCCTCACCTTGCAGGAATTGATTCAAAAGTGGCTGAAGAACCGGGTTGTCAGGCCCGTGGTTGAAGAGGCAGGTTGTCAGGCCTTTGAGCAGCTCTCTCCAGGAGAGAGAGTTTGTTGGGAAGTGGTTTTCTCCAAGAGAGAGTCCAGCATCAGCTATGAAGCTCTAAGAATTCTTGATCTAGCATGTTGCCGAGACCTAGAGAGGGAGGTGAAGCATCGATGGACTTTGCTTGTGAAGGTGTATACTCCCAGGTGGAACATGCATGTGGGAAATGAGAGTCTGTGAGTAGTGGTCGTAAGAAGGCTCTTGGAGAGAACCCTTCCAGTTGCACTGTGCAGTTTCCTATAACCTTGGCCTAGTCTACAATTCCCTTTCCTTGGGTCGACCTTAGTCCCAACTCAAGGGTGACCCACAGCGGAAGTGTGATGAGCAGCGTGGTCTATGGCTGGGAGGTTCGTGGAGGGTTTGCACATAGTTGGTGGATTTACGCCAACTAAAAGATAAGTATCAGTATGTGCTTAATTTATCTGTTATGCATGTTTGTGCTATTGATTCTTGAATGTTATCATGTGTTCTATTGCAAGTGGATTTACAGTTAATCTTGTTTGAATCTGAATGGTAACAGTAACTCTATGTTATGTGTTTTATTTCGATTAAAATGCATGTTATATATATATGTGAATATTATGCAGTGGTATCCTTACCCGGTCTCTGTGGATGGTTGGGGATGCTACAGTTTGGTATCGTAGCTAAGTCAAATCTGAGTAGTAGCATTGCCCAAGTCGGTTGATGGCTGGGGATGTCACAAATTGGTATCAGATGATGGTTACAAAACTCATCCTGGATGTGCCATGTTAGTGGAAGTTGAAGAAAAAGTTTCAGAAATAATTGTTGTCGAAGTAGAAAAAATTCAAGTTCAGAGCCAAGGTTTCAAACACTGAGCATGAATGGGCTAGATAAGTGGTCATTGGAGCCAAGGTTTCAATAAGAAATTGTGTCTGGAGGACCAATTTCAAACCTCAAAACCTTCCTGAGTACCAAGAAGTTACCTTGGCTGTGTTACGAAGCTCAAGAGGAGTAGCGGTGTTGTAAAACCACGATAGAAGTTGTATTGGGACACAGAGTAATGTGAACCTTAGGATATGTTTAGGAGAAGGAGAATCCTTCACGGCCATCATATCTGGTAATGTTGCGAGGTAGTTAGCTGTGAATTCCTCTGGAAATTCGTAGAGTAACAGAGTCTGTTCTGCGCCATAGGATCTGTTTGGAAGAAAAGGAAATCCCTTACGACCGTCATATTTGGGGGAAGGTCTAGAAGAGTTAACTCGAAATCCCTTCCAACTCTGTGACTTCAGTGAAGTATGATCCCAAAAAAAGGAGAAGGGTCGAAGCTGGAAGCCTCGAAGTCCCGAAAGTGGATCTACACTGTAGATCTGGGGAGGAGATCTCGACAGTTGGATCAAGCCAATGCTAAAAGGTCAAATGCAGTAGTGAAGGATGAAAGCTCCCAAAGATCCGAAGTAGTGAGTCATGATGATGTCACTTGGTTTGATGTGGACACATGGGTTGTGTGCCACATGTCAGTGCATTTTGAACCCATAGAAGTTTGAAATTCCATATGGAACGTGACATGTGACACCCATCTGATTGGGCCATGAGTTCGCCACTAGTATTCTGCCACATGGTACTCTGTATGAGTAGGGTTAGTGGGGTCAAGCTTACGTAACAAAGTTAAGTGTTGGAGCACTCACACTGGTGTTGATCACTATATGTCAAGATCGACAACCAGGAGGCATTGCAGGGATCCAAGTTGCACAGGAGTTAATTCTCCAAGGTGGTCCCGCAATCTAAACCCTGGTTTCACCGAGGGGTTATGTGTTAGCGTCGGAAGAATTGTGGGATGAAAGGAAGGCTACTCCAAAATACTATCGCATGCCCCCACAATTGGAAAATGTAAGTGATGTGACGTAATGATGTCAACAAAGGTGACATGGGAATGTTCAAAGATTAACTAGTTTAAATGCGTAAACTGGTGAAGTATTGAATAAGTTTCAATTATTTCTCTTCTTTGAGTTTTTGAGTGCAAGGAGTGCACATTGTTCACCAGGAGTGTGTTGATAGAGGTAAGTTAACCTCAGAGAAGCTCAAGAGATATACCATTGAACCTTCATCAGTAGAAGTGCAAGGAGTGCACAAGAAGAGCTATGTGTTGAGTTCAGAGACAAATAGAGTCATTGAAAACTCTGTAGGGCTCTACCAGGTGGGCATCGAGTGAGTGCAAGTGTGCATAGAGAGAAATATTTTTCGAGTTCAGGGAGAAGAGTATCAGATGAAGATACTCACAGAGTTTTTGAACACTCTATAGAAAACACTCAACAAGGTGTGCTTTGAGCAGAATCTTGCTAAGAGGGAACGAAGTTTTCCTTTGAAAGGAAATAGAAGGGTCGAGACCCTTAGGAGACTAAGTAAATTGAAAATATCAGAAGAGATAATGCAAGGAGTGCATGGGAGATGGACTCATTCTAAGTCCTAAAGCTCATAAGAGATAGCACAAGGAATGTGTGCAAAGAGAACTTGTTTCAAGTTCAAAAGCTCAGGAGGTTGAGTGCAGAACGTGCCAAGTGGGCATCAGAAGTATTTTGGAAGATGCAGAAGGGTTCAGTCCCTTAGAGACCGAGAAAGTTGAAATCTTAGGGAGAAACAATGCAAGTTTGCACTAGGGTGAAGTTACAATTTCATTAACAGAAGCTTGGGAGGGAAAGCACCATCAAATCCTTCGAAATATTCAAATCCTTCAAGTTAGGGAGGAAGTCAAGTCTAGGAGAATTGACTCCAAGGTATTTGGCAAGAAGTCATTGAGAACCTGAACGAATGGTAGGAATCCTTGGAGGGAGAAGCATCGATAGTTGTGTGTCATTAGATCAAAAGAAACTATGAGGAGAATAACATTGAGAGTCATTTAGCACTCGAAAGCTCAGGAGAGGTAGCGAACCATCGATATCAAGAAAGATCAAACCGTTCATTCCTTTCATTGGGAAATCAAAAATCAAGAGTTGGGAGAACGAAAGAAGTTTCTCTAAAAAATATCGAAACGTGAACATATGATTCATGAGGAGAGATCTAGACCATTGAATAATGGTGAGTGTGATTCGTTGATCTAACGCACTTGAATTTCAGGAAGTCAGAATATGGAAAGGGGAAGAGAATTGTTTTCTGATTTCACAAACCGCGAAGTCCCGATTCAGGAGAAAGGATCCACACCATTGGATTATGAGGAGTTGTGAGTCATTGGATCTAACTCACATGGATTTTAGAAAACTAGAGATCGAAAGAAAAGAGGGGAGCTATTTTTCAAAACCCCGAAACCTGAATTGTCGATTCACAAGGAATTGATCTGGACCGTCAAAACCCGAAAAGTTGCGTTGACCTGAGGCAAATGGGGTTCGAGAGTTTGGACCTCAGGAGAAAGGAGGAGAGATAATCCTCAAAGTTCATGAAGGGTAAAGTCCCATAGTGTTTGGAAGCTAGGCCCTAGGTCATAGCTAGAGGTCATCATGGTGGAAGTTAAGAGAAGAGATAGCACATGCTAGACTCTTGTTTTGGATTTCGGGGATAGAGAGAGTCGAGGGTGACTCATATCAAAATACCTGGTACAAGAAATCCCGAAACACCTTTTGGATAGGTGCGTGGTCATAGCCGGTGGTCATGTAGAGGAATATTGCGCCCACTGCTAGTTCACATGGGTAAGGTTTCATGCAAGGCCCATGGATTTGTTTCGTGGAGGTTCTAGTAGGGACCCGAAGAGTTGCTCCATCTCCGAGAGTTGAAGATCCATTGACTAGGAGGTCAACAAACCCTGTTGAGGTGGGTGCACTTCGTCGAAAGTGCCCAAGGCAGGAATAATCATGCACAGTGATTACAATGGAGAGCACAAGAAGATTTAGGAATCCAGGAAGAATTGTAGACTTTTGGGATCAACAAGGAAAAGTTTTACAGGGAGAAAGAAGTTGCTGCAATTTTTGTGGCAGCAAGTATGTTATCGCTTGATTGGGTCAGCTAGAGGAAAGAATGTTTGCATGTTTGCAAGTGTTGTTGGTGATGTTGTTGCATAAGGAAGGAAGCAACAGAGAGCTGAAGTGTTGGTTATAAGTTTGATAAAAGAACCATAAAATCTTCTACTGCTATCAAACTTTCAGGTAGTATAAAATTTATTAATGGCAGTCATGCAGGTATGAGTTTTATTACTTTTTTTGCATAATTGTTGAAAGGAAATTTAGGTAATAATTTCCTCATCTAGAGTCATTTTATAAAATCACATGATTATATTATTGAATGCATACCACTAGATGTGGTAAAGGATGGAGGCATGTATTAATTCAAAGATTTGTAGCTTCTGAATGCACACACTGACATAGTAGAATGTCATGTTAATTTGGTTATGGGGTGATAACCAAAGAATGAAAATATAAGAACTTGTTATAGGAATGAATGCCAGTAAGCTAGTCATGTATGAGACCAGGACATGGTTGGATATGGAAAGGCATGAATATGGAAATGTTATGAGCCACGTAGGTACTAAAAGCTTCCTACGTTTAAATAAAACTTGGACTGCAACCTTTTTGCTAACACTAATGAACACCACAGAATTATATTCTTGGTGTAGTGTTTGGGTCGAAAAGGAAGGCATCCAATTAATTGGGAAGACAATAGGAAGTGTGTGGATAATGTGGCAACACATTGGCCAGAATTCCAACTCATGGATGGTGAGATACATGACTGAGATAAAGAGCATTATGTAATTCAATGCAAGGTGCACTGAATAAGAATGCATTGAGAATTGCACTCATGCATAGTAAGTGATAGAATTGTATACTAAATGCAATGGTTGAATGCGTTTTGTAAGTACATGCATATATATTATTGCATGGAAATAATTGTTACTAACAACTGAAATGTTGTGAACTCATGAAGGTAAGGACATTTCAGGAGTTGCTAGACATTGCAACGGGAAAGTTGCAAGTCAAGTAGTCACATGAGCATTGACTACAAGAAATTTTCTAGTTCAAAAAAAAAAGAAGTAATGAACTTACAGAGATTACTGTGAACATGCATATGCATAGAATGATGAGTCATTATATTTCATTAAAATGTTGGGTGATTGTGACTGAATTGCTAGGTGCAGGAAATTATAAGATCAATGCATAAGATTTTGTACATATTGCAATTGAATTATGATGTACAACAAATACTGACAATTGTTGGCAGTGTGAAAGATGAAGACCTGTAGGAAAATGATATGTAGTTTGGTGCCTGTGGAAAATCACAAGGATGGTTGCATTCATAATATGACAGCAGCCAAGATGAATTATGAAATAGAATTTCATGTTTTGGGGAAAAAGTTGAATTCACTTTTGAACTAATTGGAGTTCCTAAATGAATTATTTTATGTTTTCTCATGATAACTACATGTGGGTGATGCAGATTAGATGATGTTGATTAAAGTTAGAATGTTGATTACAAAGAGTATCTTGAGAAGATGCTGATTGAAAATCTCTGAGAGAAGTTGGAACTTTGGGAGCCACGGTGCTCTGAGACTTCCTGAGCTGGCGAGTTGTTGAAGCCCAAGGAAAGGGAGGTGTAGCAGCCGATGGACTATGTGACAGTGAAGGTGTACACTCCTAGGGTGGGACAGGCATGTGGGGAATGAGAGACCATTGGATAGACTATTTTTTAGGTTTGAATGGTTGGAGTGCTGCTGAGGTTTGGTACCTTGGCCTAGACCATGTGGATAAGGATTGTGGACCATGGCTATCTTGGGAAGCCATTGCCCTGATGGGGTCATATCCCTTCTCAAGGGTGGAAGGTCTTCTCAATCAAAAGATAAGTACAATTCTCTATTTATCATATGTTGTGTATGTTGTATGCAGGTTATAATGTTATTAAAATTGTTTGTATATACATATATATACATTTCATATATGCTTGCATTACTTGCATCCATGACTGTACATAATGTGTTTCATATTTCATTACTTAAGAAATATATATACCTAATGCTAAGCATGTAATCGATTGGAATGTGATTCAGGTGGAGTAAGAAGGTGTCTTGCAAGTGCATCTGGTGCGCATATTGGGCCAAAAGAGAAAACTGCTTCGAAATTGAGCCATAGGGCTTGTAAAGGTCCAGTGTACCTGATACGGTCCTGAGGACATGACATGAAAGCATGAGGATGCTATGAGGGCAGAATAACCACATATTTTTGAAGATTTTGGAAATCTTGTCGATGTTGTGTAAAGAGTTTCACTGAGGACAGTGAAAAAATAAGGGGAGGGGATTGTAATATCCCCAAGGATGAGCCCCAGTTATATTATGAAGTGCAATCATGTTTATAGGATGGTGAGCCAAGTGTATATAAGCTAGTGGGATTATGTTTTTATTAGGTCGTAGACCCTAGGTGTTAAAGGCCAGGAGCCTGATTTTGTATATGTAATTATGCAGATCATTAATAAAATATAAACATCGTTACGTGAAGACTGACCACAAAGAAAGAGTGACGGGGGACTAAGCTTCCACAAATATGGCTAAGGGAGGAGGCTAAGTGTGTGGACCTAGGGGCTAATCTAGGGGGCTTACCTCTAAAGGGGATAATAATTTATTATTATTTCCTAAAGGCTAAGGTAGACAATTGACCAATTGTTGTCCTAAGTTTTTTGAAAAGGAATGTGTGCAAAAGGAAATGCATGCAGCTCTAGGAAGACAAGTGTCAACCTGGATGCATGCAGTTAAAATCTGAAGTGTCAGTTGTGTTGGGGGTTCACGATTCATTCTTCCATCCTCTGCCCAATTTCATTGGGATGCCCGTCTGAACCCGTTTTTCCTCTGCACTCAACCTCTTTGTTTTGTTCTCTGGTCGTGCACCTTGAAACCAGTGGGAAAAACCTGCAGACTGAGTTGCGTCTTCTGTGAATCCTGAGCATCTAGTATATGTGTGTCATGTGTGTGTCATAACTGTTGGTGGTTGTGTCCATGCAGTTCCTAGAGAGAGTGTGGCTTGCTGCCTTCTATTTTCCTGAGTTGTATTGACCAGTGTCTGTTGTCCTCAGCTTGCTGGAATTGAGTCGAAAGTGGATGAAGAATCAGGTTTCTAGGCCCATGGTTGAAGAGGAAGGTTGTCATGCCTGTGAGTAGCGCTCTCTAGGTGAGAGAATCAACTGGGAAGTGGTTTTCTCCCAGAGAGAGTCCAACACCAACTACGAAGCTCTGATAATTCTTGATCTGGCTTATTGTCGAGACCCAGAGAGGGAGGTGAACCACCGATGGGCTGTGAATGTGAAGGTGTATACTCTTGAGTAGAATAGGCATGTGGGGGATGAGATTTCATAAGTAGTGGGTGTAAGAAGGCTCTTGGAGAGAACCCTTCTAGTTGCACTGTGCAGTCTGTGACCTTAGCCTAGTCTAGGATTCCCTTGCCCTGGGTGGAGCTTTGTCCCAGCTCAGGGGTGACTCGCAGTGGAAGTGTGATGGGAAGCGTGGTCTATATTTGGGAGGTTTGTGGAATTTTTGCACGTATTTGGTGAATTTACTCCAGCTAAAAGATAAGTATCAATTTGTGCTTAATTTATATGTTATGCATGTTTTTGCTACTGATGCTTGGATGTTATCATGTGTTTCGTTGCATCTGGATTTATTTTTAATCTTGTTTGAATCTGAATGGTAATAGTAACTCTGTGTTATGTGTTTTATTTCAATTACAATGCATGTTATATATGTGTGTGTGTGTGTGTGTGTGTGTGTGTGTGTGAATATTCCACAGTGGTAGCCTTACCCGGTCTCTGTGGAGGTTCGAGGATGCTACAATTTTGTATCGCAGCTAAGTCAGAGTTGAGTAATGGCATTGCTTAGGCTAGTAGATGGTTTTGGATGCTATAGGACTTCCTCCAGCCAAAACACCCAAGAGGGAGGAACTAAGAATAAAAGGAAGAGTCATTTTCCCTACACCATTTGCATGGACGACCACCCTACTCACTAGTGTCCTCGAAAAGATGAAGTCTATATATTTTTGGGACAATAGTGGGCCACCCAATAGCTTGTTGTCTTAACCCATCCTTTCCCCCCTCAACCTAAAAACATGGTTGCCACAAATCTTACCCCTCCTCAAGGAGGCATGGTAGGTACCCCTACCATGGGGGTCTTCCTTGGATGCTTCTTTCTACATGTGTGATCACATGGTCAATTTTTAAATGTGAGCCAAGAACTATTGCATTCCCAAACCTTCCCATGATGCCCCCAAAGAAGCATCTTCTTCCTATCTCGGTGGCCCTCTCCATATAAAGAAGCCATATTTTGACGCACTAATTCACCCCCTAAAGGGAATTCTTCGATGTATGACACATAATACTAACATGCAGGCTACCATAATTAAATTATTGTGGAATACTTGGCCCTGGAACCTTGTTCCATGTCGATACTTGAGTTCTCCAAAGATGCCCAATGCAACAGAAATCCTTGCTATCTGCCATAGGTGGGGTTGATCCCTCAGAGTCGAGCTTGATGACCTTTGATTCATCTCATGTTACTCATAGGCTCTCCCATCTATTTAGGGGTCCAACATCCCTTTAACTCAATAGTAGGAACCAAACTTGCCTTAGAGGCCCAATTAGAATCTGTAACATTTGATAAGTGGAATGGTTCTCTAGATCTTTTGATCTAGCTAATTTATCGATGGGCTTTACTTAGTGATTGACAGGATATCTTTCAGTGAAATTTCCTCCATATTAAATGTTCTCTTTTGTCTTTTCTTTTATTAGATGAGTCTAATAAAGTAAGATGTGATGGTATAAACCAACTGATAGAAGGGATTCTTAACTATTGAAGAAGGATGGGCATGGGATAACCCTCATGCTCTAGCATGCAAACAACGATATTCACACCTATTACAAGTATAGTAATAATACATTAACTTGTTGGTATTTCAACAGTGACCTAGATACAATTATTGAAAGAAAATACGCATGCAATAAGATGAGTGCAAGAAAAATAGTTTCCTTAGATCTACCATCAATCATACATTAACACAACGATTTGATTTTCATCATTAAGAACAAAAGAACTATTAAAATATTGAAAAAGATAGTTTATCAATAGATCTAGAAACTCTTACTTGTTACAACATCAACTACTAAAATAAAAGTTGGAAGTAGTTCCTCCTCAATCTAATCACATAACGCCTTTGATGAGAAACAAAATTTTGTCTATGGTTATAAAAATAACTTCTTAATTAAAGTTACTCACAAATAATTCTTTAGAGGGTATTTTCCCCAAAACCATCGACCCTTTCTAAAAGGTCAATCCCCTTATTTATAAAGAATCACTAACTAAAAATAGTTGCTACAAGTTTGTGTTAAGTAAAACAAAATATTTCCACGTGGTGGTTGATCTCTTTGTTCTTTGGAAATCATGTCGTGGTTCTACTAGAGTGGATGACTCTTCTCGTATTATAATCACTTGACAAATATATGCTCGCATGTGTTAGCATATGGGAATATCTGTTGGTCCATCAGGGCTGAAAGGGTTTCCTTCACTTCTATTACCTGCTCTCTATATTTTATAACTTTGGCACTTAAACACTGTAGAACTACATGAGCCTTGATCGGATGTTCCATAAACTTTTTTATTTGACTCAGTGTCATGCTTGCCACTCAAGCGATCTCAACTTCCCACGTTGATTCATGCTTTTCATGTCATTTGACTATGTCTTGCGAGTCGACAAAGTCTTCGGGTGAGCCGAACTCTGGGAGGCCAATGTCTTTCATCTCTCAATTGATCTTTTCCTAGCTTCTTTCTCACTCATACTACCTCTTTTGTATCTCTCGCTGAGGTTCTTGGGCCATACTTACCCAGTATTTGAATGCTTTTGTTATCCGAGAGATGTTTCTATCCATCAACACTCGAATGCCATGCTCCTCCATGTCTCATCCCTTCTGCACTGCACTGATGTAATTGATTTTTTCTACAGCTTGGTATGCCTTTTCATACCATCTCTCCATGTCCTTGTAGGTTTCCAGTGCCATAAGGTTATCTTCTTGATAATTGGCTACACATGCAGTGAAGAGATGTCTTTCTCTTGTGAACTTTGCATATGCATCTTGGAACTCACTCTTCATAAAAATTGTCGCATGCGTTGAGTCTTAGTAATATTATTCTAGATGGCACAGATGGTATAGATCCTTTTGTGTGGTGGTCAGTTCCTTTTCATCTCACTTTGCTCGATCCAGCATGGCATTAGTGATAGCCATCCCTACGCCGATGAGTTCAAATATCTTCGTGTTTTCTTTTTTGAGCAAATTCTCCTCCGTGGTGATGAGAATCAAGCTATCTAGTGTGAGTCTTATTTTCTTGGTGGTCCTCCTCATGATGGATGTCCTCTTCCTATCGTAATCAATCGCATGTACATCGACGACCTCATCAAAGAGCTTAGGGTTTTGTTGGTCTCCCCAAGTCAGAGTGTTTCCCAAGATTCTTGCCATATGTATTTTCTCTAAGAACGATCCTTGTACTTCGTTGATAGGGGAAACTTCCATATCTTGCAATGGCTTGAACTTCGTCTAGTGTTCATTGGCTGGTGAGGTATTGGCCAAAATTTAAGATACAATGACAGGCTCAATACTTACTTGGTGATCGACTGTTGAGGTGCCATCTAGCTATTGAAATTCCTATTTTTATCCACCTGAACCGAGCTCACCCCTGGAGTTGTGTTTAGGGGTCCCCAATAGGTCGAGAAGCTCAGTGTATAAGATACTTTCAGCCTCATGGTCTCCCTGCAGATGGTTTGGAATTGATGCATCATGACATTGAGAATATGTTCCCCCTAGTTCTTTATCCTCTGTAATTGGTATCGAAGTTATAATCTATACCTTTGAACTCTCTTCATCATCATATATAGTTATTAGATCAAAATGAGTATTAGGCATAACCATTTCACTTGGTGTTCTTGGAACCCCATGCTGGGTTGGAATGGTCACCAACGATCTGGCCTATGGTGGTGGAACTCTGGGATTTTCCAGACCGAAAATTTCCTCCAATGGGGTTGAATATGAACCATTTATATCCTCTCTGATGTTGCTTGGGTTGGTCCGATCGATCCTCATCATTTCCACTAGTTGAGGATCATTCTTTAGCTACCAGATGACTCTTTGGGCTTCTTGTAATAAAAACATTCCCCTCCTTTGTGCCTCTGTAGCTCCTATTTCTCTGTTTTCTTCTCTAACCCTAATAGCTTCTTGAGAAGTATGTTCTATCATTTCGACTTTCTCATCCATACTCATATATTTAAACCTAGTCATGTTCAGGTTATATTTTCTCTATAGTACCTCCTCCTAGTCCTGAGCACATTCTGTAAATATCTCATCTTCAAACTTGTCATGTGTGTATGGCCAGCAAGAAGAGACTTGTGACGCATGTTCGAGAACTAGGCCTTTAGGGTCATGCTTGCGAAATCGGCCTGTGGGGAACCTTTATTCTAGCTAGCTCAAATCCTCTTGTTTAGCTTTTGAAGTGTCCTTCACTATGTAAAACCCTACATGGAAAGCATAGGGTATGAACACTCATTTCTTGTCCTTAACCAAAGTGGCGTTATAGCCTTGAAGGATGGTCTAGTAACATATTTCTCCTACGAAGTGTCGGTATGGTACATGAGCGGGGAGTAAATGTGGTGCATTGATGGCCCCAAACACCCTGATATAGGTTGTGGTTTCATTTAGGTACCAGTGGCCTACTTTCGAAATTAATTTCTTGGTCGCTATAGACAGTCTTGGGAATTATTTTTTGAAAATAATGAAATAAACCTGAGCTATGAATTCATTGCAAATGAGAGCATACGATTTCTTGTACATGTTTTTCCACATGATTTTGATGTATACATGTATAGGTATCTCTGCGACGTGCCATCTCAGATTCATGTCGATGAATACATTCCTTGTGCATATCACATGTAGCAGATATGAAGCCATGTAAAAAGTGGGCGCTTCTCCCTCCTTTGGTGTCTGAGCCTACAATATAACGGTGCTCAATTGCTTGGAGATGATTTCTCCCCATTTTAAGATACTCTCTTAAATAGCCACAGTGTATGTCAGGGGCATCCATGCCTTCGAGAACTTAGCACAATTTGTTTCCCAGTATAATCGGTAAATTAGAGCCATTAAGTAGATATATGGCTCCCTTAGATTTTTTGTCCCGTACCAACCGTTTCTCCAGTTTGTGAATTTATTTTCTTCCTTCAACCAGGAGGACATTAATAGGCTGGTGTCATGGAATTCATAGAAATTCACCATGAAATCTGTGTTCAACCGCTGCTTTGGGTCCCTGATCTTGTAATAATTTTGGACCTCAGTCGAGAGAAAAACTCCGACACATCCACCATTCTCATCATTGATTAGGCACCTATGTGAATCTACATGATATATTATCCAATCAAGAGTCTCAATCCAGGGAAATCCTAGGGTTCAACATCCTACCATATGCAAGCATGACCGCTGGATAAACTTTGGGTCACTCTAGGGGATAAACTACGGGTAATCTTCCTGATTAGTTATGTTGAACAAATCTCCCCATTGTGGGAGCATCATATTTGATCCAGTGGTTTCTTTTGCATCACCAAAATCAGGGGGTTGAGAAAATTCCTTCTTAGTCGATGTTTTGATGACTAGTTCCACTCTGGGAGAAAATTCCAATTTCCTCGTAGCGTTAGGAGAATATCCTTCACCAATATCTGCTTCCTTCAATTTTGGTGCCCTTAGCGAGTGTCTGGTCATTGGCTTCCTTAGAGAAATTTTTCCTGCAGAGAGAACAATGTTAGACATCGTGTAAATGGTTTGATTACCTGGGAGATTGTTGGATCATA
>CBVK0100485416.1:0-18575 GCA_900067695.1 Picea abies
TAGGGTTTTCATACCCTCGACCCTTATTTATACTAAATATGTCTATCAAGAGAAGCATCTAGAGGAAGATCCTTCTAGAAGCAGAAGCTTCTATTAGATCTTCTTACATCCTCCTTATTCTAATTTATTGAAAGGCCTTATTAATATTGACCTTTATTAAATCCGAATATATTGATCTACCTATGTGTGGGTTAGGACCCTAACAGTTAGCCCTGAACGTAAATTGGGGTTTCCTGTGAGATATTACATCTGAAAAACAAACAAAAAAAAAACTAACTTTATAAAAGAATCAAAACATTTTTTGTAATTTATTCGAATCACATGACCAATTTACTAGGATATTGTTGAGATCAATTCCCGCTTCCGAAATTTCCCTCTCCTTTTCTATTTTCCCAACTTCTTTTTCTCATTTCTTTTCCCCCTTCTATACATACCCTCACTCCCCTTTTCTTTTCTCCCTTCTCTTTTCCCTTTCTATTTACTATACTTAGTCGTTTTTCCAAAACATCGGATTCACAAGTTGGCAGACTCATGGATCTTCATCTCCATCCATACTCCCATATCATGAGTCCGACCAACCGCCATGTTATTATGTACTTAACCATTTTTTCAATCATGGGTTCATGGGTTCAAGCTTTCATATTCCAAGTTTCTCAATATCACTTTTGCACCAAAAGATCTGCGATCTACATTATGACCGTCAAAATTTCCATGGGTACCAAGCTCCTAAGTATTTCATTTCTCTTGTATCCAAGTCTAATCGACCACTCTCAACACTTATCTTGTTTTCTATCGTTCGCAACAATGGGTTCACGGGTTCACGGGTTCCTGGGTTGGCAAGGTTCACAAAAGTTCCCAAATCCTAATTGCTCACGTCCATCCCCGCCACCTTCATGATTTTCCCAATACGCATTTAGTATGGTTTAATGCTAATAACTCATCATGCGGGTTCCATAAAGATCATCATTAATAAGTGAAGGGCTCGAGGATATTTCTCATCAAACTGTATTAAAGCACGATTTGTCAAGGATTATATTATTGTTATCTCTCTCAATCGTTCATTTCAAATATTATATGGTTAAAGGAACGCTCTCGTCAACCTATGGTAGTAGCATCTCGAAAGAAATTATGCAGTGATACTTTGAATATTTTCGGGCATGAAGACCAAAACTTCCAGTGGTCTAGAGCGTATTCTTACTATTCATCCCCTTCTGCTAAAAAAGAAATGATTTGGACATCTGAAATTGTTCATGAAGGGTGTGTCCCTGAGGTTTTCGACTGCAAGGAACTGGTTTCATGGTGTGTTGAGAAATACATACGAAGTCAGCAAATTATTCAACTTCAAGACCATTCCCCCATCTCTCTTTCACCACAAGTGTTTCATAAGATGTTGAAGCTCCCTGATCCAACACTTACCTTCAAAGGAGAGGATTGCATGGATTTATTGAAAATGCATGACAATGGCCTAGACCTCTTTCCTGAGTTCTTGGAGAATCCTTTGACTGTCCCAGAGGACATTACCAGGATTCAGGTCAAATCGTTTAAAAACCCCTTTCAAGAAATTTCTTGGTTATTTGCCAAGATGACAGGCCAAGAAAGCACCACCACCATTTCCCAAATGATTCTTTATATTTTATATTTTATATTTTACAGTTAAGGAGAAAGCTATTTTCGATCGGGGAAAACTGATTTCCATTGAAATCTCCTCCCAATTGTCACAGTACAAAAAGGACAAGAAATTATTCATGGCTTCTTATTTGGTGTTTGCGATAGCATATTGCTGTCAATTTCCAAAATTGTCTATTTGTAAGAGGGTGAACTGTGAACTTGATCCAATTACCTTCTGGTACCAAGCATTCGGGAGACACAAGGATTCTTAACATTTTTAGGAATTTTACAATGATTTTGTTTCAGGATTATTGTTTGGTAAAGATACCCCCAGAATATCTGACCATGCAAATAAATTCTTGGATAAAAAGGGGACGTTGGAGCAAATGGAAAATCACAATGTTATCAGGATTTTTGGTTCTAAGGAAAATCCCCCCTTTCTTCCATGCCATGTATCTGATAAAAATTTTATTACAGAAGTAGGAAGGGAGTATAATTTTTGGCTGCACTTTTTCCATGAGAAAAGGAAAAATCAATTCATACCCTTGCCTTGGAAAATAGGAGACTTTATATTCATGAATATAAACAAAATCGATGAATTTGAGAACCACTTCCACAATGTGAATCTGAAATATGCTAAAATGATAAAGGGGTTTGACCCTAATGGAATTTTCATGGAACATATGATAGAAGTAGGATTCAACAATTCATTTATTCATATTGTTTTTAGTGAAGAAGAAGATTATAACTTAGGTGCTCATGTCCACAATGTTGGTGACTTGGAAACAGTACTTAGCACTAATGAGTTTTACAAGCAAAAAGGAAAGGGTCCAAACAAGAAGAGTGCCCAGTCCCCAACTGTTACTCCTAAAAATATCACATATCGGAGCAATACTCCAGCGACCCACCCAACCAGGAAAGTTACCAACACTAGTTCCAGCGGCGGAGGAGAAAAGAATCCCCCTTCGGGAAAAATCGAGAGCTCGCACAAGCTTCCTCTGAGAAAGAAGAGGAATAATGTTGTGCAAAAGGAAGAAGGCTGCCACATAGAAAATGACATCGACAGCTTCTCCCTTGAAGACATGGAGCTCAAGGAAGATATCAAGAAAATGTTTCCCAGAATGGATCAACCAGGGAGCATGACCCATAAAAATTCATCACTGAAAATCATTGAGAATGAGACCTTCAATGAAGAAGAGTCATTTTCTTTTTAGAGTGTTGTCTTTGATAGGAAATCCAAGAAATTGATTATTGAAAAAGGTGATATGAAGAATAAGAAAGGAAAATATCGTTCGTAGGTTGACCTAAGAGATATGTGTTCTTCCCAGATTTCTAAAATTCACAATGCAACCGAGGATGCTCTAGATGACTCCATTGGTGGTCTAGAAGCAGAAAACACGAAGTTGAAAGAAAGGATCAAGGAAATAGAAGACGCCTTAATGCCTCTTCCACTTCTTTCCAGTCCTTTGATAATAGTCAGGCCCACCACACCCACTGCTAAATTGAAAGGATCTTCAAGCCTACTTACATCAACTAGGAGCTATGTGGAAAGAAGTATTAAGAAAAGAATGACATTGATCACAGAGGCATGGGAAATTTCGAAAAACATTGTTTCTTTTGGCTCAAGGGCACATGCCTTCCACGACTATCTGCAAGCCGACCTAAAAATGAAGAAGGTTTTTACCTTGATGTTGTACTACCTTTGGAAACAAACTTTCCAACATGACAGAACTAAGGAGAAGAGAGGAGGATATTCCCTCCTCAAGTCGGATAAAACAGTTGAATGTGTGTTGAAAAGAAAAGATAAAAAAAATTGAATAATATTGTTCAAGCATGTAGCCAAGCTATATAAAAGAGGGAAGAACTATTCAAGAGTCTCACGAAGATAGACTTAAATGAGAGTACTAAGTAATTACAAGACCCCAAACTAATTATCAACTCGATATTCCTAACAAAGCAATGATTTGAAGAACAAGTTGATATTTTTAAAGGGTTGTTAGTTGAAAAGTTCTATGGTATACTTGAATATGATGAGGATGACATAGACAACTGGCTAGTGGACTACTCTGTGAAGAATCAAGACATTGAGGAAGAATTACATGGCATTTCCCTTGATCTGAGAGACTTGTAGGGCGATTTGTTCAACGTCAAAATCCGACATGAGATAAACGTGGCACTAATGAAAAGTTATATTGAAGAATGGTTCAAGAAAGCTATCGACAAATTGACCAAAGAGGGGAAAGAAACGGTTGAGACGATTCATGTAATCATTAATGAAGACAATAAAGGACATCAACAAGAAAGTAAAGACACGATAGACCATCATAGTAAGTTCATGATGATCACGTCTTTCTTTCATTATCATTTCCTTCATCCAGTTACTCTGCTTCTTTGAATAGAAAGGTTTAACCTAAGTCTCATAACTCCTCTTTTCTTCTTTCTAGGTCTTGTTGTTCTTTTACCGCCCATCATCCTCCTTCTACAAGATTAATTCTTGTGTATATTTTTTTTATGGTCCATGGGAGCCCCAATCCCAGTCTTTAAGACAAACACATTTTAAATTTCAAAGAATATGTAATAGACTATATATTTTTTAGAAATTTCAAGAGACCTATTTCGGGATTAGTTTCGTCTCTGCTTTGTAACTATGAGTTTTGAGTATAAAGTATTTGAGATGGATCTATCATTATCTTTTTTTTCAGATTCCCATGTGTCCACTCTATTAAAGTTCTCTTATGCATGCAGATCATCTTCTTTCTATTTTTATGTGATCAGAAATATTTAGTTTAAACTCTAATGGATGTGAGGAAATTTTGTTTATTTTCTTTAAATTTGTAAATGTGTGTGGTTCCTGGTCCTTTCTCGGGAACTTTCTTTAAAAAGAAAACAAAACATTTTCCTTTTATCTTTCTTGCAATATTTATATTTCTTTGATTACCACGACGAACTTCTACAAAGTATGATATTCTGAATATCTAGAATCCCAAGAAAATCTTAAAGTAAATAGGAGTAACACCTCTATAAAAAACACAGGGGGATTTACATCCTCTTGAGGTTGTCATTTTGGTCCTAATGGATTCAAGTGTCAACATTTTTGGCAACCATACTGGGGAATGAACTAAAATTTTGAACCTGGTCTAGCATTTTTTTTAAATATATGACTTTTCCCCAGGCTTATCAGCCCCACTTGGAAATTGGATTGAATAATCAACTAAGAATCTTACATCGGCTATATAATCTGGTAATAACAACAATCGAGACCCAAAAAGTGTTAGAAAGGTCCTGGAAAATATTATTCCAAGAAGAATAAAGAGAAATCCTCTAGAGACAAAGGAGAGACGAGCGACAAGACCGAAGAAACTGAAGGCTAGCTAGAACAACTAAAGAACAAGGTTGGGATTGAAGCTGGACGAATACAAGGGACCCATTACCAGAAGTAAAATCAAGCAACTCTTTATTCTGAGAAGTGAATATCATATTCCTAGAATCTCTTCGGATATGGCAAAAAGAAATGAAAAACTACGAGACAAGTCGCATGTGGAGAGAAAGGAGGTGGAAGAGATGTTGCAATAAATCAAGAAAACCAAAGGTTTGAAAATAAAAGAAGAATACAATATTCCCCTTTGAATCTTCTAGGTGAGAAACTTGATCTCCATTTTCTCCCTAGGAGTACCTTGAAGGTATTTTCTGGAGACGGAGCAATCGATGCAAAGAGGCACATTCACTTATTTCTTAATGTTTATGATTTTCACCGTGTTGAGTATGATGATGTCATGGTAAGGTTATTTCTACAAACCTTATCAGGAAGAGCGTATGGATGGTATATGACATTACCCAGTAGATCAATTATCTCATTTGGTGACCTCCAAACCATGTTCCTGACTATGTTCACCCCTCCAATTGGTTATCACACCCTTCTCACCAATTTCACCTAGATCGTTTTGAGGAAGAATGAAAGAATATGAGATTTTAATATCATGTTCAATAAAACGTTGAGTAAGATTCTAGAAGATAAAATACTGAATGACCCAATCATACTCAGTTGTTATAAGAATGCAATGCCCCCGAATGTGAAAAATGCTATCAGAATATCCCAAATGGATACCTTGGAGGAGGCAATGACTAAATCCACTTAGATGGAAGAAATTATGATTGAAACGGGTGTCGACCCTAACATTATAATGGGAAAAGTACAAATTCAGGTGGGAGGATTAAGTATTGATAATCAAGGAGCCTCAATTTCAAGAAATAACGAAGAATTCAAGCCATGATCGACTCAAATTCAAATAATTCAAGGAGGATTTTTCAAGGGAACCATACCAGATGTAAAGGTAGACCCTGAGGCGACACAAGAAACTAAGAAAAGAATTGAAATTTCACAAATGAATAGAAATATCAAGCAAATACATAATGAGATAATCATACTAAGAAGGGGGGATAAATATGTGGAAATCTGAGAATGTTGGTCCTAGAGCAAAGAAGGAATCCTCCCCAAGAAAACGGAGTGAGGTTTGAAAACACGGAGAATCTACAAAGACAAAGGATTCCCAGGAAGCATGCCCTCAATGCAGTTGTTCTAGATGATGTATACGATGAGAAAATGGTTGAGCAAGAGAACTATTATTCACCTAATGAAAGTTCTGAAACTATACAGATTGACGGATATGAGACGTCCATGTATGTATTTGAAGAAGGTGAAAACAACCCCAACTCGCAAGAAAATGTTGCCCAAACAAGAGGATTTGTAAATATATCCAAGAATAAGAATGACTTTGAAAAAGAAAACCAAAAATATAAAGAAAAAACAAATGAGAAAGTGGCAGATAGCGTTCGAAATAAGAAGCAACACCTAATGAAAAACTCCAAACAGATGACATACAATGTTGTAGTGGACTTAAGCAAATTAAGGATAACTCTACCTTTTACATAAGTGGTGAAGATCCCCCAGCAAAGGGAAAGCAGAAGCTATTGTTACCAGTCCGAAACAAAACCAGAACCAGTCAACTACCAAGCTGAGAGGTAAAATTTCTCCCTTTTACATTTCAATTGAAAATCATGATGTTGCACATCATAATTGTTTAATTGACACTGGCGCAAACCAATAATATCATGCCATTGGCATTCATGGAGGAATTGGACATGAGTTGTACCAAATATTACGAGACTGGTGAAAGTATATATGCAATTGATTCTAGAAAAGTGCTAGCTTATGGAGAAATCAAGGAATTTTATGCTTAGATCATGGCGGCTCACCATTTTATTACATTTTTCAATATTATTGTGGTAGACCTTCCTCCGACATGTGGAGTTGTGCTGGGAAGAGATTGGTCATCCATGATCATAGGATATATAATGAACGATGGAATTTGCATGATGCTTCCTGTCAAGGAAGGAGCAATTATTAAGGTGCCCCGTGAACCGAGGAAACCCTTCTCTTTCAAAAAGAAGGATAATGAGTTAATGGAAGATTATATAGACGTTGGAATTGGAAATTATGACATCCTATACATGGAACATATTGAAATCCTAGAGCAAATTAAAGACACGGAGAATCAAGAGTATTTGTTTGAAGGTTATTGGAGGATGTAATTCGATGGAGCTTGTTCAAGCTCCGAGAGTGGAGTTGGAATTGTCCTTATAAGTCCAGAAAAGATTGTGCATCCACATGCTATCAAACTTGAATTTGCATGTACTAACAATGAGGCAGAATATGAAGCTTTGATTCAGGGAATGATTCTTGCACAAGAAATGAAGACAGAACATCTAATTGTGACTGGCAACTCCGAGTTGGTGATTAATCAAGTCACCCGGAGGTATAAGATCAAGAAGGAAAGACTCAAGTTATATTTCAAAAGAGTTAATGAATTGATGGAATCTTTCGGCTCTTTTAACATTTCCTTCAATCCAAGGGACAAGAATAAAAAGGAAGATTCATTGCCCTTGGAAGCCTCATTGTCAAACCTAGATGATATACAAATCAAAACATCTTTTCAAGTACAAAGAGCATTCCGACCTTCTGTACCCAATAACATGGAATATTTGCAAGTGTTTAAGAATGATGAACGGTTGGAAAAAAAATTGTTGAACGATGATGATGATGAATACAATCACATCTCTGATGTCCCGAAAGATTGTATACAATTTGATTCTCTTTTTACGAAATAAGATCATGCTAAGAAACTCCTGGAAGAAGTTTCACTTCAAAAAGTGCAAGAAACAAGAAAGGTCAATATTGGAACTGAAAGTTCCCCAAAATATGTCAACTTGGGAGTTGATTGCACCATTTAGGAAGTTGATAAATATGTGGCATTGTTTAAAGAATATATTGATGTGTTTGCATGGACCTATGACGATATGAAAGCTTATGATAAAACAATATTCCAACACATCATTCCCTTGAGAGAAGAAGCAAAGCATGTCAAGCAAAAAATAAGGATGATGAAAGCCAAATTGAAACCTATGGTAAAGATTGAATTGGAGAAGTTAAAGAAGGTCGGAATAATATATCCCATTAAAGATTCTGACTGGATTTCAAACCCTATGATAGTATAAAGAAGACCAGGGAAATCCAGATGTGTAGAATTCAGGGACCTTAACAAAGCAATCGTAAAGGATAACTATCCTTTACCTAACATGGAATTTATTCTCCAACAAGTCAGAAGATCAGCCTACATGTCCATGTTGGATGGTTTTTGTGGATATAATCAAGTCCCGGTTGTTGAGGAAGTAGAGCAAAGACAACATTCATAACATCATGGGAGACATATGCATATGCTAGGATGTCCTTTGGTTTGAAGAATGTTGGAGCCACATTCCAGAGGGTCGTGGATCATGTATTTAGTGGGTTGATAGGAAAATTCATGGTAGAATATCAAGATGACTTGATAGTGCATTCAAAAACAAGGGGTGATCATATCCATCACTTGAGAAAAGTTTTTGACTGATGGAAATTATATCATATCTCTCTAAATCCAAAGAAATGAATATCCGTTGTAACTCAAGGAAAACTATTACGTCATATTGTGTACAAGGAAGGGATTTATATACATCCAGAAAAATTTAAAGAAATAAATGAACTCAACCCCCCGTCATCTAAGAAATGAGTTCAATCATTTTTCGGAAAGATCAATTTTGTACGCAGATTTTTTCCTAACTGTGCAAGTATTGTGAAGTCGATCAATTTATTGTTGAAAAAGGAGCAAAGATTCGAATGGACAACAGATACTCAAGAAGCCTTCAATAATATCAAAAGAGCAATTACCATAGCTCCAGTCCTCATTAGTCCATATTTTCAAAGGGGTTTCATCTTCTATTCATTCGCTATAGAAATAGTTGTTGCATCTGTTCTTACTCAGAGAGAAAGGGTGAAGAATTCCCAATCAGTTTCATGAGAAAAACCCTTCATGATTATGAATTGATATATTCAGAGCTGGAAATGAAATCCCTAGCTCTTGTGAAAGTGGTGGCTCACTTTCAGAAGTACATATTGAATTCCCATGCCATTGCTTATGTTCCATCTTTTCCAATGAATATTCTTTTGAATCGACAATTAAGAGAAGAAAAATGGGTCAACTACCTGGCGAAAATCCAAGAATATGATATTGAAATTAAACCTATAAAGGCTATCAAATGACAAGGTTTATGCAAGCTCATCACAAATAGTGATTATGTGGATGGAATGATTTCAATTTTAGTAGGAGAACCACTGGCTGATTCAGAATGGTATGGAGACATTGTATTCTACTTAAGGTTTGGGCAGTTTCTTCTCACCATGAATCCTAAAGAGCGAAAAACATTGAAGCTGAAGTCAAATGAATATGTGTTTATTGTTGATAAACTGTTCAGAAGGAACTATGATGGTATATTACTGAGATGTGTTAATGAAACCAAGCCCAAAAACTAATGAGATAATTCCATGAAGGAATATGTGGGGGGAATTTTTCACCTACTGCAACCACCCACAAAATAATAAGAGCTTGATTTTAGTGGCCATCAATTTTTAGAGATTCATATGCTATAATAAGGAAGTGTGTATCATGCCAGCAGTTTTCAGGGAAAATGAAGAGATTTGCGATGTCATTACAGCCCATAATTGTAGAACAACCTTTCTCTTAATAGGGACTTGATGTCATCGGGCCAATAATTCCAAAGTCAAGCAAGGGACACATGTATATTCGGACCACTACAGATTATTTTACAAAGTGGCCAAAGGCAGTGGCATTAAAAAGAGATGACTCTAAAGAGATAATTAAGTTCCTCAAAGATAATATTCTGTAAAGATTCAGTGTCCCAGATAAATTTATCATTGATAATGGTTCGATTTTCAATTGGTTCAAAGTTTACTGAATTCTGTGGAAATTTTGGAATTATTATGGGGAAATCATCAAACTATTATCCACGAGGAATTGGTCTTGCAAAATCCACAAATAAGACACTCATTTATATTTTAAAGAAAAATATTGACAAGAACCAAAGGAATTGGCACTTAAAGTTGACTAATGCATTGTGGGCGAGCAGAACAACTCCAAAGGACAACACTGGGATGTCCCCGTATACATCAGTTTATGGAAATGAAGCAAAAATGCCAATCAGCCTCGAACTCAATGCTTTGACTTGTGTGGTTAATACAGAAGATGCAGAATATAGTTCACCTATACAAAGGAGGATCAACCAGTTGTTGAAATTGGAGGAAGAATGGAGAAAGGACCTGAATCGAACTTCTTTTTGACCAAAATTTGGTCACCTATATATTCCCACTTCTGGAATAATAATAATAATAAGATATTGAAAGATGAATATTTTTTAACTATTATATGTTCATTGCATATCCCTCAGTATCAACTTCACCATGCATTTCGTGGAATCAAAATCGTAGACTCCATGACCAAGATACACATACTTTTGTCCTGAATTCTAATGGAGGTGTTACAAGAAGAAATATGAAAAATGTTCTAAGTCACATGTTCTCTCCTCTCCTTTCCCTTCACCCCTATTCATTCTCTCATTCTATACTTAGTCTTTTTTCACATTGTCTAATTACTTTCATATTCCCCTTACAATTTTCCACACTTAACCATTTTCCTTTATTCATTTTCACGTTCACATTCATTTCCCTTTTCCTTTATTTTCCCATTTCTTTTTATTTTCCTTTCCATATTTATTTATCCCATTTTTCCATTTCTTTCCTTTTTCCTTTTTCCTTTTTCCTTTCCCAAATTTCATCTAATTCCTTTATTTCCCATATATTTCTTTTCATTTTTTATATTTTCCATATTTCATGTGACCCATTATATACTTTCCAGACTTAGTTTTAATTACTATGGCTTATCACGGGTTGGCAGGGTCGAACTCTCATGCCCCATGTTCTGTGATATACATATTGCATCCAAAAGTTCTGTGATCTACATTTTGACTCCCAGACTCCCTGAACTTCCAAGTCTCATTCCTCCTACGATGAGTCCATCCAATCGTCACGCCATTCTATACTTAGTCGATTTCACACCTTCTGTCGTCACAGACTCACAGGTTCGCGGGTTCCCGGGTTCACAAAAGTATCAAATCATATTTCTCTCTCATTCGTCCCTGCCACCCTCGTGCTCTTCCAAATGTACATTTACTATGATTTTAATGCTAACAACTCACCATGCAGGTTCGAAAGGATTGTCATTAATAAGTGAAAGGCTCAAGGAGGTCTCCTATTAAAACACATTGAACTAGCATTTACAGAGGATTATCTTATCCCCCTCAAGCATTCATTTTAAACATTATATGGATCAAAGGAACGTTCTCATCAACTTATGGCAGCAACTCGACAACAGTTCTTTGGAGATAAATTGAATATTTTCAGGTGAGAGGACCAGAGTTTTCAGTGGTCTAGAGCAGATTCTAACTACTCATCCCCTTCTGCCCAGAAGGAAGTAATCTAGACGTCTGAAATTGTGTGCATAGTTTGTGTCCTATAAGTCTTTCAATGTAAGGAGTTGGTCACCAGGTGCACTGAGAGATATATTCCAAGCCAGTGGACTATTCAGTTGCGGGACCATTTCCCTGTCTCTCTGTCGCCTCAGGTATTCCGTAAGATGTTGAGACTTCCTGAGCCAACGCTTACCTTCAAAGGAAAATATTTCATGGAGTTCTTAAAGAAGCATGACAATGGATTGGACCTATTACCTGAATTCCTAGATAACCCAGTGGTCATCCCCGAGGACATCACAAGATTGCAGTTTGGCTCATTTAAAAATCCTTTCCGAGAAATTGCATGGCTTTTAACGAGGATAACAGGACAAGAAACTACAACCATCATCTCCTGCATGATTCTTTACATTCTATATTTTACGGTCAAAGAACATGCCATCTTCGATTGGGGCAAGTTGATTTCCATTGAAATCTCTTCCCAATTGTCTCAATATAAGAAGGAGAAGAAATTATTTATGTCATCTTATTTGGTTTTTGTGATAGCACATTGTTGTTAGTTCCCGAGATTATTTGTGTGTACGAAGGTGTTGAGGGGTCCTAAATCCCTTTAACTCAACAGTAGGAACCAAACCCGCCATCAAGGCCCAATTAGACTCTGCAGCATTTAATGGTGGAATGGTTCTCCAGATCTTGCGATCCGGCCAATTAATCGATGGGATTTACGTAATGATTGATAGGATGTTTTCTAGTGAAAGCTCCTCCTTCAGTTCGAACATTCTTTTTTTGTATTTTCTCTTATAGGTGGGACCAATATAAGATAAAAGCTAGTATAAACCAATTGGGTAACAAAGTGGGAAAGCTTAACTACTGGAGAATGTTGAGCTTGGGATAGCCCACGTGCTCAAACATGCAGACAATGATTCTTACACCTACAACAAGCCAAGTAATAATACATTAACATGTTGGTGTTCCAATTATTGACTAAGATACAATTATTATAAGAAAACATACATGCGATAAACGATGGCAGGGCAAGAAAAATAGTTTCCTTAACTCTAATCATCAATCACATACTAACACAACGATTTAATTTTCATCATTAAAGACAAGAAATTATAAAAATATTGAATCAGATAACTTATCAACAGATTCAGCAGCTCTCACTCATTACAGCATCCATTCATGAGATAAAATCAGAAATAATTCTTCTTCAGATCCAATCACACACGCCTTTGATGAAAAACAAAAAAACTTGGTCTCAGGTCCTGAACAGGACTTCTTAATCAAGGTAGCTCTGAAATAATCTTTACAATCCAAAAATGAGGGTCTTTGCAAAAAACCATCGACCCTCAAAACATTCAAAGACCCCCTATTTAACAGAGTTGCAAAGGTTCTCGTCCTTAGGGGACTGAGACCTAATTTTAGGTAATTGTTCGTAAAACAAATTATTAACTTGACTATGACATTGGACTTAATTAGAAAGAGTGATTCTTATGACACACAGAAGACCGCTCTTGTATCTAATCTAAGAAAATGTTGGAATTAATCAATTAAAAACCACTACTGTCTCTGAGACATAACTGATGCATGTGCTGGAGGAACTGACTTTGCAGAAAATAGGCCTCGGAGTGACAGAGAAAAGCTCTATGTTGAGTAATGGCATGCCTGGGAGTTGTTGGAGGCCACTGGAGACAATTGGCTACATGAGAAGATCTTTGCTTGAGGAAGAGGGAGTCTGTTGAAGTGTTCTAGAACCAATCTGCATCGACATGTGACTGAGACTTAACTCTTTGTTTGTGTCTGAGCTTTCAGAAGCTAAGAACACTCTGTCTCGACTGTAACTGACCCTTCTCCCTGATTTTGTTGTGATGAACTCATTGTGGACAATAAGACGTGGATGTAGATGAAGTGGAGGGGAGTGGAGGTGATAGGCGTGAGTGGAGGACAGATGGCGCATGGTGAGAGGGGCACTATTGAGAGGCAATCCAGCAGGATCCCAGAGGGGGAGGTAGGTGGTAAGCGGATTAGAGAGGGGGGGGTCTAAAGTCCTAAGGAGTCACCATGTTAGGTATGGCCCATGGTGGGGAAACCACTTTTACATCTGAATACATTGATCTACCTATGTGCGGGTTAGGACCTTAACAAGGAGTGTGAGTGGAGGTGACATGGTGACATGATTTCATATGAGCACATGATTATGGAAGTTGTCGAGGGTGGTTTGGGTCCACACCGCCTTTGGGCCTGCAATCCCCCACAATATGCCACATACCCTTCCAATAATACCATGGTTCCAATTGCGGGATCGCTTTGGAAAATTAACGTTCAAGTAGTTTACATCCCCAGAATGCAGTGTGGTCGTCAGTCGTGTTGCAATCTGCAATCTGGGTAACCCTGCTAAAGTTTCTATCCGTCTGTGATATTAGAACCTCCCTAGCCATACTTAGCAATTGCACAAATTTCTTGGAGCTCGAGAGATTTTGAACACAGAGCATGAATATCTCTCAAAGTGACTTTCTCTCGAAATGATGTGGCAGTCTCTCGTCACTTCGGCATTTTGGAGTTCGGGAGCTTCTAAATGTTGTGCTTTTAAATCCCCCGAAGGACGATCTCCTGAATATGATGTGGCAGCCAGATGTCGTATTGTTGACGTGTCATGGAAATAAGGGTGACACATGTCACATAAAAATGGGCGAATGACGCAACCAAAAGACCTGGAATGAGTGCCATGTGTCTCAATTGATGGTTGCCACGTGCTTTGGCACTTTGGTATTCGAGAGTTTCTTGATGTAAAGCATGAAATCCTCCCAAAGTAGTGATCTCGTGGAGTGACTGCGCATACAAAGTACTTGGTGGTCTTAGATGTTTCCTACGCACACAAAAAACTTGGTGGACTTGTTACATGCTCAATCAGTGGCAAACATGATGACAAGTATTTCGAACCAAATACGACATGTAATTATCCTTCAAGAAATAATAGAAACAGACATGTGCAAAGACTCAATCAAGAAAGAAATGAATAAGAACCAAGTCACTCAGTAATGGGAAACTGACTCAAGTGGTACCCAAAAAAGAAAAAATTTGACAGAGGCTTTTTTAGGGTGTGTTGAGTGCTCAACAAATGGTGACTTACTAGGTGAAAGCAGAATCTTTGTTCCTACCTCGGGCTCAGCTGATGAAAATTTTGGTTAAGAACTTAACTTTTTTTTTATCAAAGCCTCTTTTATCCTTGCATTTGAAATTCCCCAGTTGATGCATTTGGGCCTGCCTGTGGGTTTTTCAACCTTTATTCCACCTTCATTTCCTGTAACAATGACTAACACCCCTTTTGACAAGAGTCAAGTAAATCATTCATTGGCCCCATGCCCTTTAGTTATCCTTATTCACTTGTTATGGTGTTAATCCATTTCCAGCAAGCGTCCATAGCCCCGGTGGAGTCACCACAATGTCACATACCTTGCTCCGCTACCAGCAAGCATCCATATCCCCAGCGAAGTTATCTGCATACCCTCTCCTACTGTGCACTCATTTGATATGGTTGATTTTATTTCGGGAGAATGCCCTGAGCGAGTGGGAGAGGAGGACGTCTGTTATTTGCAAAATGAGATGGTTAATGTGAATTTTTGCTAGCTCTATATTTTAGGTACGCGCAATCCTTTCCAGCTTACCACCTTTCCCTTAAGGTTTTACCAGACCACCAAGCAGACACTTCGTCATTTTCCCAAGTTTGTTCATCTGCAGGTTAGATAGAAAACCCTTTAAAACAACTGTAGGTCTCCCAGCGCTTCTTGTGTTGTATGTGAGCGATGAGTCAGGAATAGAGTTCATCATATCACATGAATTGAGGTCAACCATTTCCTTGCTAAACACAATCTTCAAAAGCGCATAAGTACTATAGCAATAAACAAAACAAACAAAAAGAAATGCATTCCGCAATCGACCTACCTTACAACAAAACATCGTGAAAACACGCATACACAAATTTTTTATTTTTTTTATTTTTTTATTTTTTAATGACAATATTGTTTTAGGGCTTGGCCATTCACTGATGTAACACCCTGTTTCCCCCAACTTTTAATTAATCATAAAATAGGATTACCATGCTAAGGCATGTGGACAATGTAAATGTATTATTCTTAAACTGCCCATAACTCACTATTGGGGGTGAAGCCTTGAAGTACGAGCCATGATATCTCTAGAGAAAAGAAATCAGTTAATGAAGAAAGGACCAGTCATTGAATCATCAACCACCCCCATGAATGGAAACATGGTCTAGTTGCAAGATGTCAACTCGAAGTACCACCGAGACCTGTAGACCCGAGCTTCTTTCTGACAGAAGGAAAATGACAGGTTGAAAACCTTCCAAAGGAGGGAAGGTAAGATACATACAAAGACATGGGATGAGAGTAGAAGGTTATAAAAGAGAGGTGCAAACCCAAAGGAAGTGCCAAGAACACAGCTCGAAGAACCCGAATGTGAGCTTGATGTTGAGGAAGCATCTGATAAACCTCGCAAGGTCATTATGATAGAGAGAGTTTCTTTGAGAGATGGTGTAAATTCCCTAGTGATATCATGGCTTGGCATGGGGGTGGCTAGAGTGCTAAGAATGAATGCCCCTAAGCCTATGGTTGGGTGGAAAGGCACACACCCACAGTCAGTTGGTTGGATGAAACTTGTAATAGATAAGTATTCTCATACCCTGTGAAATTAAGATGTAATTATGTAATGAAATGGGATATACTATGAACGACCCAGGAATGTGTATGTTTTCTTAATGGTTATACTGTATCGCTTTATTCCTGTTTAAATTTTGTATTTAAGCAAGTATGGATTGGACATGTTTTGTATTCATAAATGCTTGTGCCCTGTGGTGGCTTAAGCTAGATCTATGAACTGTGAGTTCGTCGAACTTGGGCATAGTTTCACGTACGCATGTCGAAACTCCTAGTATTTCTAAGTCCCTTGGAGGAGGGAGTCTTTTAAATCTCAGGAGAGATAGTGCGCGTATGCGCAAGCTCTCTGTGAGGTAGGCAGAGACCGAGAACCACTCAAGTTCTAGAGTTGAGGAATGAGTGTAAGGGGTGCACAGAAGGATTCTTCCAAGTGTTAAGTTCAAAAGAAAGAGTGCAAAGCTCTTAAGCCTTTCAGAGCTAACGAAGCTCAGGAAGAACAACGAGGTTGAAGTATCTAAAGGGAAGGTCCCTTGTTTGGAAGACGAATGGGAAAAATATGTTCGGAAGAAGCCACGGTCTGTTGTGACCATTGGGTACAGAAAAGAGCATGGGAGTTAACCCTGGAGTCATTCAAACTTTGTGAGTTTGGTGAACTGAGCGAGTTCATCGTAAGGGAGGTAAAATCCCCAAAGTATCAAAGTTAACTCTGAGCCTTAGATTTGAATATTCTCGGGAACCATACTGACCGTCAGATCTAGGAGGTAGATGATAGTCAAATCACCAGAACTACCCACGACTTAAGAATCTGACAGCGGAGATGGATGTGACCCATTTAATGGGAGGAGAGGCCATCCCAGTCGTTAGATCGACTCAAATACTCACTGGAGTTACCGAATCAAACACAAGCCGCTCAATTTAATCAATGATTGGGAATCATTGTGGAGTGCGAAGGTGAATTTAGTGGACCTACTAGTTCACGGCCCACAATAAACCCACATCATTGATCTCATTGGAAATGGAAGATCAACGACTAGGATTAGACTAGAGTCGAGCGAGCACTTCTCATATTGTAGAGGTGGGACCCCGCAATCACTGTGAACCGTCGATCTATGAATGGAGATCGAGGGTGGGGAATCATTGTGGAGCACGAACGTGAAAGTAGCAGACGCGTTATTTTGCGTCCCACAATTCACTAATGTCATTGATCTCGTCGGGCTAGGAGATCAACGACTCCGGTTAAGACCAATTTGGGCGGGCACTTTCCAAATTTTTGTTAGAAAAATAGGACCGCGGAGCAATAAACTAAAACAAATGCAGAAACAAAACACAGAAGACACACAATACAAGAGAGACATAGATTTGCATGGTTCACCCAGTGTGGGCTACGTCCACCAGAGAAATTGCTAGGTCCTTTATTTATTATTATCCAGCAAATGAAGGGATACAACCTACAACAAAACCTGTTGTAACTTCCTCTTCTTTCTCTCACAGTCTCCTCTCTCAGAATACAATATTCACCATCATCCATAGCCACAATACACTTCCCTCATAAAAGAGGGTTGCCTTCTAGGGAAAAAAACCCTAACATAATCTCTACCGTTAGATCTGCGACCTTATAATGAACAGTCCAGATTTACAATGAAATTACAATATACTTTTACAAGGCAATTTTTCCTTCGGGGGCCACTTGCCCCCAGCCGGAGGGATAGCCCCCCCAAACCCCGCAGAGCGGGTACCCCCCCTCTACACTCCCCCGTGTGGAAGAGTGTGCATACTTCTGGTGTGTAAATACTTCATGGGGTATAAACACAGCTGAAAGCAAGGACCTCTGAATCAGGAAGATAATCAGGCTCCACAACCAACAATCTCCCACTTGGAGACTAATCTCAACAACTCCACCGCTGTTGTATATGCTGGACTCTGAACCTTCTTGAACCTGACAAATTTCTCATTTTCATCTTCATTCTTGAAGACCAACTAAAACTGAGCAGGAACTCAATTTCTCCCTGGTTACTCCTTTTGTTAACATGTCTGCAGGATTTTGGCTAGTGTGTATCTTTTCTAGCTTCAATTGTCCATCTTCCAAGGCGGATCATATGAAGTGGTACCTCAACTGTATATGCTTAGTCTTCAAATGGAAGGTTGAGTTCTTTGCAAGGTGAATGGCACTCTGACTTTCACAGTACAACAGGCTGTTCTCCTGCTTCTTTCCCAATTCCTCCATAAACCTTTGTAACCAAATCATTTCTTTACTAGCCTCTGTAGCAGCAACATACTCTGCCTCTATTGTTGAAAGTGCAACAACCTTTTGCAGTTTCAAAATCCAACTTACTTTTGTTCCAGCTATAGTAAAAACATACCATGTGGTGCTCCTCCTACTGT
>CBVK0100485417.1:0-18574 GCA_900067695.1 Picea abies
GAAATACCTTATTCGATGCCAAGGGTTTTTCATACAATTTGGCTAACGCGTCCATCAAACCCTTCGTTGTCTTTTCTTTCGAAATATTGAAAGCCACCAATGCTGCTAGGCTTAGCTGTATCGTTCCTAGATCCTTTCTATCAAGAATCTCCCATTCTTCGTCCTTCATGGCCACCGGCTTCTTTGCTACTCCACTCAATGGTAGGAATAGATCCTTCTGATATAAATAGTCTTCCATCTGCATCTTCCATAACTGGCAGTTTTGGCCGTTAAATTTATCGACCCTAAACTTTCCATCTTATGACATTGCTCCCACTCGAACCAGGAACCCTCTTTTCCTGCGAGTTACCTTACGTTCTGATACCAGTTGTTAGAAAAACAGGACCGTGGAGCAATAAAATAAAACAAATGCAGAAAAAAAACACAGAAGACACACAATACAAGAGAGACACAGATTTATGTGGTTCACCCAGTGTGGGCTACGTCCACCAGAGAAATTGCCAAGTCCTTCCTTTATTTTTATCCAGCAAATGAAGGGATACAACCTACAGTAAAACCCGCTGTAACTTCCTCTTCCTTCTCTCACAGTCTCCTCTCTCAAAATACAATATTCACCATCCTTCATAGCCACAATGCATTTCCCTCATAAAAGAGGGTTGCCTTCTAGGGCAAAAAACCCTAACATAATCTCTACCATTAGATCTGCAACCTTATAATGAACGATCCATATTTACAATGAAATTACAATATACTTTTACAAGGCAATTTTTGCTTCGGGAGCTTCGCTCCCGAACCCCCATTGGGGGACACTGCCCCCGAACCCCAGCTGGGGGCCCGCTTTCCCCCAGACCCCCCAGCCAGGGGGATGGAGCCCTCGGACCCCGTAGAGGGGCTACCCCCCCTCTGCACTCCCCCGCATGGAAGAGTGTACATACTTCTGGGGTGTAAATACTTCATGGGGTATAAACATGGATAAAAGCAAGAACCTCTGAATCAGGAAGATAATCAGGCTCCACAACCAACATTAGATAATTTCTTCTTGAGCACATTTATATCCTTCATATTAGACCCTACAACAAACATGTCATCTACATACAATAGAAAGATAATATAGCTTCCATTTTCTAGCCTTTTAAAATAAACAGAGTGATCATAATGACATCTACTATAACCTTGTTATGTCACAAACATGTCAAACTTCAAATACCACTACCTTGGAACTTGATTTAGACCATACAAGCTCTTGTTCAACCTGCATATCAAATTTTCCTTCCCTTAGACCTCACACCCCTGTGGCTGCTGCATATAAATCTCTTCATCCAAATTCCCATGGAGAAACATTGTTTTTACATCTAACTATTCAAGATGCAAATCTTCTACTGCTAGAAGACTTAAAATATTCCTAATTGAAGTCATCTTAACAATACAAGAAAATATTTCATCAAAATATATGCCTTTCTTTTCTGCAAAACCCTTTACAACAAGTCTATCCTTGTACCGCTTTTTACCTACATCTTCTTCCTTCAACTTGTAAACCCATTTTTTCTTCAATGTTATTTTTCCCGCAGAAAACTGAACGAAGTCCCAAGTCTGGTTATTTACCAAGGAATCCATTTTCTCTTTCATGCCTTACTCCCACTTATTTTTTGTGTCTACCTGCATTGCCTCTTCATAACATTCTACTTCACCAAAATCAGTCAACAATAAATAATACAATGAAGGAGAATATCGTTCAGGGGATCTACCTAGCCTGGTAAATCTTATAACAACACTTGTAGGAGTTTGAGATGCCTATTGCTCCGGTTTTTGTAAATTTTGATTTTATGGTACCTTTGGAATTTCTTTTTCAGTGATCTCATCAAGCACTATGTATTATGGTTTTTCTTTTTCCTATTTCTTTCCCTCCAACTAATCTTTGTACATGACCTTCTCATTGAATATGAAATATCTACTCCTAATGATTTTGTAATTTTCATAATCCCATAAGTGATAACAAAAATCATTAACACCATATCCAATAAAGGTACACTTCTTGGATTTTTCTTCAAGCTTTGTTCTATTTTCTTTATCAATATGGACAAATGCTTCAAAACCAAAAGCCTTCAGAAATGAATAGTTTACCTTTTTACCTCTCCATGCCTCCTCTAGAACACTACCATCCAAATAACTTGAAGGTCCTCTATTTATCAAATAAATAATAGTATCTACATCATCTTCCCAAAACTATAAGGGCAACCTTGCATGAAATCTCATACTCCTTGCAAGCTCCATGATTGTCATGTTCAACCTTTCGAACACACCATTTTCTTGTGGTGTTCCTGGGACTATATTCTCTCTATGAATCCCATGGTATGAACAATAATCATCAAATTCATTGTTGGAGTATTCACCTCCATTGTTTGATATGAGACACTTCAACCTTTTTCCTGTCTTATTCTCAACCAATGCTTTCCATTTCTTAAAAATACCAAAAAAAACATCATATTTTTGTCAAATGAAATAACCCCAAGTTTTTCTAGTTTCATCATCAATAAAATTAACATAATAACAAGATCCACCAAGATATGATAAATGATTTGGTCCCCATACATCTGTATGCATAATCTCTAGCCTTTCATTCTTCTTTTCTTTTCCGACTCTGGGAAATCTGATTCTCTTCTATTTTCCATAAACACAATGCTCATAGAAATCCAAACCAATTTGTTTAAGATCTCGCAACAAATTTCATTTGTGAATTATCTACATCCCATTCTCACTTATCTGCCCAAGCCTATGATGTCACAGTGTTGTATCCACTCTTGTAGAAGCTAAAGATATAGAAGGGTCAATATTACCAGTACATAAATACAATGTACCTACTTTATCTCCTTTTTCTATCACCAGTGATCCTTTGGTGACCTTCCACACCTTATCTATAAATATGGATATAAAACATTCACTTTCCAACTACCTTGTTGAAATTATATTTTTCCTTAGATGTGGAACATGTCTTACCTCTTTCAACAACCACTGGTTTCCATTCCTTTACTTTATTTTTACCTTTCCCATTCCAACAATTTTGCATGGTGCATTATCACCCAAATGAACCTATCCAAAATCACCTTTAACATAATCTATTAAATGTTTCCTATGGGGTGTGGCATGAAATGAAGCCCCTGAATCTACTATCTAATACTCATAAATATTATCTACAAAAAGAATCAAAGAATCTTGTAACACATCACCCGTTACATTTGCTTCCTAACTTTTCTCCTGATGTCCATCTCTTTGTTTCTTTGGAGATTTGTAGTCTTTCTTCAGATGACCTTTCTTCCCACAATTGTAGCACTCTATATTTCCCAATGTGGATTTGGATCTACCCTTCCTATAATTCCCATGGTTCCCTGAGTTGTTTCCTATATCCTTCTATCTTCCCCTTTTCTCCATGTTTAACGCATTCCTGATGTCTCACTTGTTCTTTTCCTTCGCATTTACTCGCTAAGGATAAAACCAACAACATCATCAAATTTTAAAGTGTTTGAACCAGAGATAGAGTTACTTACAGTCGCGACCAAGTCATTCTAGCTTTATCGTAATGAGCACAAGATTAGAAGAGCCGTGACCTCATCATCAAAGTCCACTTTTACATAACTTAGCTCATTATTAACCATATTAAATTCATTTAAATGATATGAAACTAACCCATATTTTGACATCTTCATATCAAATAATCTCTTCATTAGAAATACCTTATTATATTCCAAGATTTTTTCATACTACTTATATAATGCATCCATCAGCTCCTTCATTGTCTTTTCTTTCAAAATATTGATAGCCATCGACGCTTCCAGGCTTAGCTATATCGTTCCTAGTGTCCTTTTTTCAAAAACCTCCCATTCTTAATCCTTCATGGACATGGGCTTCTTTGATATTCCACCCAATTGTAGGAATAGATCCTTTTGATATAAATAATATTCCATCTACATCTTCCATAACTGGTATTTTTGGCCATTAAATTTGTCGACCCTAAACTTTCCATCTTCCACCATTTCTCCCACTTGAACCAAGAACCCTCTTTTCCTGCGATTTCCCTTTTTCTTTGATACCAGTTGCTAAAAAAATAGGATCGTGGAACAATAAAATAACAAAAATGTGGAAATAAAACACAAAAGATACACAACAGAATAGAGACACAAATATATGTGGTTCACCTAGTGTGGGCTACATCCAACAGAGAAATTTCTAGGTTCTTCCAGTTTATTATCCAACAAATGAAGGGATACAACCTACAACACACCTGTTAGCACTGAAAGTCACACTTTGACTGCTAAAGTGTAAGCTCAGCACCCATCAGAATGTAAAAAATAATTTGGTTTTGAATAGGTGGATCAACAAGATGGAGAAATAAAGAGAGATGGTTGCAAGCTGCAGATCAGTATGTTACACCAATGGGAAATGGAGGCACAAACATCCCACTCATCGAAGGAACAAAATTTGCTTAACATAAAAAAAAAATTATATGTTGATAGGTGGATTAAATGAAGAAGGAAAGCATAAGATAGAATGTTCAGTAAATAATGATCCTCTCAATTTAATGAATCAACAAATACTTGAATATAAACAATGACTTATGGGAAAAATACATCAGATCCTCTGCTTCTTAGGGATCCATAAATCATTGACAACCTTTGATCCTCAAATCTAAAATATATTCAAATAAGAAGAAATATAGATAGAAGAGTTACAATTTGAAATCACATCTCTCATGAGTCTCCAATAGTAGTAATGCTTACAATCAAAAAATGACCACAGGCTTACAAATGAACACACATAGGAAAATTGCCTGCTACATCTATTTCTAGCCTCTCTTAGATCATACCTCCCCTTATCCAAGAGCTCTTTCCTTCCTTAAATACAAAATAACATCAAAATAACCTTAGGAGGTCAAATCCTATCTCCTTCATTGGATTCTAATCCTAGGAGATAGGTGGCAACAATCAAAGAGACAAAAATCCAACAAACTGTTGATTTTCAGGAATTTCTTGGAAGTCATTAATAAATTGTTTCCACCTCATGCATGAGGCCTTTGCTGGAGATAAATATTAGGTGTAGGTGTCCCTTGACATCTAACTGATCCTTGAGAAGTCATGCAACCCCACCAACAAGGCGAATATCAAAACCGTGACTGCTACAGGAAATTAGTACGCAACGCCACTATGCAGAGTACACAACGCCTACTTCTATATCCAATATCTCTCAAACAAAAACACATTTTGAAAAACTAAGAGAGATTTTTGTTATTTGGAATGTTATGAAAAAAAAAACTCCTCCATTTTTCAAAAATGCATCATCAACTGCTCATAACCCAAGTTTTAAATTAGTGACTCAAAATTAGCAGAATAACTCTGCACAATTTAGCCTCTGCCATAATATTAGACAACACCTGTAGGTAGCGCCCGACTGTGTTTCTGCATGCAATTCGGTAGCATAAATCCGTGGTTTCTTTGATGCTTGAACTTGGATATTGGGAATAACTCAATATAATTTCAATTTTCCCCAAAACAAATAAAAATCCCATAACAATTGTATTCATTTTCCAAAATGAATAATGAAATGTAGATTTTCTTCTTTGTGAAATATTAGGTAGTGCATGTAGGTAGTGCCACTTACGCAACGCTGAGGCATAAACCAATCTTGTGTTAAAATAGGATCCATGGGGGATAAATTCCTCCATGTGAGGCTCTAAGAACTCTTGTAGTTTCAGTGCCTTATCCTTTGGGCTTGTGGAGTCATGCTCTCAACCTTTAACCTCTCCAATTTGATTTGATCTGTGACCTACAGTTGAAACTAAATGAAAATGAAAACTAAAACTGAAAAAATGATGAAAATGATGCTTGTCCAGCAAGCTTATTTCACACACCTACTCTAATTATTGGGAAACTGAAGCGTTCAAGTTACATGAAACAACCAATGAAGCCATTTCATCATTTTTTCAACTATTTGAAGTTTTGAAATGTGCTTCCTTAAGCACCAGAGATAATTCTTACTTGAAGGTGTGTCAAAGAAACATTTGGAAATACACTTTCCATTGACGAAATCAATGATCCTAGGCCCATTTTCTACTTCCAGACAGGCTGCAAATGGATCCTAAAAAACATCATCAATACTTGCCCCTGCAACATTTCTTTGTGTAAAAAGGAAAAGTATTGCATTAGGTCCTTCATCCACTATTCTTGGTTGTTGTATGGCTTGTTGATTCTCTGATTCATCCTCAATGCATATGGCCTTGGTCGACTCCTGGTCATGAGGTGTATTAAAGGCTTAGTGATGCTTGTATTTCTTTAATTTCAAACTTTCTCATCTGATCACATGGCATTTGATCTTGGTTGCTTGATGAAACTGAGCTTGTGTCTTCAAGAGGAATGGGGGGTTCATAGGGTAGTTCATCATAATTAGAAGTGCTTGGGAAACTAAATTCTTCTATATTATCTTCTGATTGTGAGGGATATTCATCATAGGTCAGCTTATGGTCCCAATTTCTCAGTTTTTCACCCTCTAAAATTAGATTATCATCTTTTTCTTCTTTTTCAACAACAAAAATATGACATGAGGGTTGAAACAAGCTATTGTTGCTTTAATGGGAAGAGTACTTTTCTGATATAAGGTATTCAACAGATTTTTCATGGAAATCATCTTCATAATAATCATACAAAGGTGAATCAATGACCATTTGACTATTAATGGCTGAGGGGATTAGTACAATAGTTGGGACAACTGGTTTCTTAGGGAAAACATCCTCATAGTCATCAAAACTTGGAAAATCATGGCACATTGGTTCATTAAAAATAGGAGGGACTGATAAGATATGAATTTGGTCATGACAAGTTGCAACACTATTCTCATGATAAAATAAATTTGAATCTAATATGACCTCTTAACTTAAAAAATCGAGAAAAGGAGGAGACAAGGAAATGTTGGATTGTCCATATTGATCTTTCTCTTGGGGACCTAGATTTTGACATGAATGATGCATTAGTTCTTCAAATTTACGAAAATCATTATGAAACTCATCATCTAATTCATGATCTCTATAATCATCCCCTTCATCATCACTACTAGAGGAATCACTTGTTGAATCTTGAATATATGATGCATACCCCTCACAACAATTCTCAAAACTTCTTTCAGTTGGATAATTTTTCTTGCAATGAAAATAAAAAACATCATGAAAGTCCTTCAAAGAGTAAATACTAGAAGCAGGGAGTGTTCTATACCATTTCCTCACATCTCCTTCCTATGAATACATGAACATTTTCATCAATATATCTTCATGACGGATGTCAAGCTATTGCATCAAAGCATGAAATTCATGAACTTTCTCAAAAGGGTTGTCATCATCACCTTCATAAAATCTAGGGAGAATATCTTTCCATTCATCAATCTGAGGCACAAGATGTGGATAACCATCTATGGCTGAGAAATTGAGTGGGGCAAACCTCCTGGCCAAGTGTAATGTCCCCAAGGTCGAGCCCTGTTGTAAATCTTGGTTATGAAATGAATTGTAAATATGTTTTATAGGTTGGTGAGCCAAGTTTATATAATTTGGTGGGCTTATGTGAATGTTAGGCTAGAGATCCTAAGGGTTGAAGGCCAAGAGCCTGATTTTTGTACATATATCCATGCAGAACATTAATAAAATATAAACATCACTGCGTGTAGACCGACCACGATGAATGAGTGATGGGGGAATAAGATTCCACAGAATGGGCAAGGGATTAGGAGCTGGAAGGTGGGAAAAGGGGGCTAAGTGTTGAGCCTAGGGGCTTAAGTCCTTGGGGAATAATATTTTAATATTATTCCAAAAAGACCATGTGAATAATATTTTTTATCCTAAGTTCTTTTTGGAAGGATAAGAAACTTCGAAATGGAAGGAATGCATGCAGTTGCATGGGTGACAAGTGTCAACCCAGGTGCATGCAAATAAGATGGCTGAGATGAGTCGTGTGAGGGGTTCCTCCACCATTCGACTCGACCGTCTGAGCGTGAACTGGTTTGACCTCTGTAAGAGACCTCGGGCACCTTCTGAACTGTACATCCCCTAAACCATAAGCCTATGTTGATTTTAGGGATAGCCTATGTTGATTTCTGGAAAATCTGATGCATCCTCTGTCTGAGTAGATCGTGCCTGTGTGTGGAGTCTCTGTCACAAAGCCATAATCATGAGACCATCTTGTCATTGTTGAGCCTGTTTGGAAAGCCTGTGTTTATTTTCCCCATTGGTTGTTGTGGTCACGCAATGTTGGACTGTGCATGGCTTGTTGGCCAGTTTGTGCAACACTCTCTCCAGGTGAGAGAGGTGATTGAAGTTGGAAGAACAGGTTGCTTGGCCTGTGAGCGACTCTTTCCAAGTGAGAGTACAAAGAGGAAGGAGAGAAATCCTGGAAGGAACCCTGTAGCTGCCACAAAGCTCGAAGACTTCCGGTCTGGTCTGTTGTTGAAACCCAAGGCAAGGGAGGTTAGCAGCCGAAGGGCTGTCTAGGTGATAGAGAAGGTGTATACTCCTAAGGTGGAATAGACATGTGGGGAAGGAGATTTTGTGGCAGTGAGTATGAGTGGTTCCTGGGAGAAAATCCCTTTCTTGTGAATGTATGTTTTCCCTATAACCTCAGCCTAGCCTAGGATTCCTTGCCTTGGGGGTGGAGCTTAGTCCCAGCTTGGGGGTGACCCACTACTAAGATTGATAATAAGTGTGGTCTAAGGCTAGGAGGTTCATGGAAGGCCTGCACCAGTTGGTGGAATTACCACCATTTCAAAGATAAGCACCAGATGATGTTTTAATTACTTTTCTTCATGTCTGTGTATTTATATTTATCATGTATTCTGATGTGCATACGAATTAATGTTAAGGCTATTGATTATTTATAATAGCAGTAATTATTATAGTTACTTTGAGTTTAAATCTGTTTCATTGCTTAAATGCTTGTCTTATATATAGAATTAAGTAGGAGATTTTTATTCCATGAAGTAGCGCCTGCCTGACCCGGAGTGGGGGCATTACAGTTTGAAAGAGTGTTACAGCAAGATAGCATTCATAGCCATTTGAGTTTTCTCATCCCCAGTGGAGTCATCAACATATTCTAAACAATGGATTCACCATGGTGAATTTTCAATATTGAAGGTGTCCAACTTCATTCACCATCTAAAGCTGGAGCTGTGCAATGTCGTTCTTCCCAGGGATCTTTTCAATCTTCTCAAATCTGTCCCCGGAAATGGTGCCAAAAATGTTAGCACTGAAAGTCACACTTTGACTGCTAAAGTGTAAGCTCAACACCCATCAGAATGTAAAAGATAATTTGGTTTTGAATAGGTGGATCAGAAATATGGAGAAAGAAAGAGAGAGGGTTGCAAGTTGCAGATCAATATGCTACACCAATGGGCACTAGAGTCACAAATATCCCACTCATCGAAGGCACAAAAGATGCTTAACAGAAAATAATATTATATGCTGATAGGTGGATGAAATGAAGAAGGAAATCATAAGATAGAATGTTCAGCAAATAAATATCCTCTCAATTTAATGAATCTACAAATACTTGAATATAAACAATGACTGATGGGTAAAATACAGTAGATCCTATGCTGCTTAGGGATCCATAAATCATTGATAGCCTTTGATCCTCAAATATGCAATATATTCAAATAAGAAGAAATATATATAGAAGAGTTACAATCTAAAATCACAACTCTCATGAGTCTCCAATAGCAGTAATGATTAATCAAAAAATGCACACGGGCTTACAAATGAATACACACAGGAAAATTGCCTGCTACATCTCTTTCTAGCCTCTCTTGGCTCATCCCTCCCCTTATCCAAGTTCTCTATCCTTCCTTAAATAGAAAATAGAATAAAAATAACTTTAGGAGGTCAAATCCCATCTCCTCTATTGGATTCTAATCCTAAGAGATAGGTGGCAACAATCAAAGAGACAAAAATCCAACAAACTGTTCATTTTCAAGAGTTTGTTGGAAGTCATTAATAAATTCTTTCCACCTCATGCATGAGGCCTTTGATAGAGATAAATATTAGGTGCAGGTGTCCCTTGACATATAACGGATCCTTGAGAAGTCTTGCAACCCCACCAACAAGAAGAATATCAAAATCGTGACTGCTACAGGAAATTAGTATGCAGCGCCACTGTGCAGAGCACGCAACACCTACTTTTATATCCAATATCTCTAAAAAAAAACACATTTTAAAAAACTGAGAGAGGTTTTTGTTATTTGGAATTTCATGAACAAAAGCCTCGTCCAGTTTTCAAAAATACATCCTCAACTACTCATAACCCAAGTTTTATATTAGTGACTCAAAACTGGCAGAATAACTCTGCACAATTTAGCCTCTGCCAGAATATTACACAGTGCCTGTAGGTAGCATCTGACTGTGTTTCTACATCCAATTCAGTAGCATAAATCCATGGGTTCTTTGATTCTTGAACTTGGATATTGGGAATAACTCAATATAATTTCAATTTTCCCCAAAACAAATGAAAGTCCCATAACAATTGTATTCATTTGCCAAAATGAATAATGAAATGCAGATTTTGTTCTCTGTGAAATATTAGGTAGCACTTGTAGGTAGCACCACTTATGAAACACTGAGGCATAAACCAATATTATTCTAAAAACACCCGTTGTAACTTCCTCTTCTTTCTCTCACAATCTTCTCTCTCAGAATACAATATTCACAATGATACATAGCTGCAACACAATTCCCTCATAAAAGAGGGTTGCCTTCTAGGGAAAAAAACCATAACATAATTTCTATCATAAGATATATGAAATTATAATGAACGGTTCATATTTACTATGAAATTAAAATATACATTTACAAGGAATTTTCTCCTTCAAGGGCTTCGCCCCCTAACCCCACAGGGGGGGAAATCCCCCCCTGAAACCTCCTCGCATGGAGGGGTGTACAAAATTCTAGGGTGTACAGTGTTCATGCGGTATAAACACAGTTGAAAACAAAGACCTATGAATCATGAAGATAATCAGGCTCCACAACCAACAGATGGGTTTACCATTTATGGTTTATAGGCCAATGGTATTGAGAAACCCATGGTATTTTCCCATGGGATTATATGTAGTGGATCCTATTTAAAGGTTGTGAGAGTGAGAGATATTATTGTGACTGAGAGAGGATACTGATAGGGATTGAAAATGAGGTTGAAGTGGATGTGTAGTAGGTGTTATCCATTTATTTTTCTAGATAGAATAAAGGAAGGACCATGTGAGAACTTGTGAGGAGGATTGGAGCACCATTCCTCAAGAATAGTGGGTGCATAAGTTCATCAACACTCTGGACACAATGCCTATCAATTGGTATCTTCAAGAAGAAATGTGCCTCACCACTTTAGATTGGTACGGTATGACTCAAAACTTTGTAGCTACATTTTCATTTGAAATGAAATACCCTTTAGTAGATCAATATCTATAAGTTGTATGACAAAAAGTCTTTGAGGAGGCACCTAGCCTCCTTATGGAGCAAGAAGAGGATCAATGGACTGAACCTCTTCAAAAATTTCAAGGATGTTACAATATCAATGTTGATGAAGATGATGATCCTAGGAATCTGAGCATCGCAGAAACAGAAGGACAGAGAGATGTATAAGGACTGGAAGTTGAACTACCTTTCATTGGATAGTCGATCAAAATCAAGAAAGTTAATATTGGAATTGAGCAAGCACCTAAGAATGCTAATGTTGGATATTACTGGGATGATGCCACCATTGATAAGATCACAGAACTACCACATGAATATCAGGACTTGTTCCCAACCAAGTTCACTGATATGAAGGGCACAAAAGGGCCCATGGGAGAGATGAATATCCCATTGAAGCCAGATGATAGGCCAATTAAGTAGAGGCCCTACAGATTGAATCCCAAATATAAGCAGAAAGTGAAGATTGAACTAGATAGGATGTTGGAAGCAGGAATAATATGGAACTTGTGGAAGAGTCGAAATGGATTATCCTTATGGTGGTACAAGATAAGAAGACAGGAGAGATCGAGATCTGTGTAGATCTCAGGAAATTGAATGATGCCTGTTTGCATGACCCATTCTCTACACCATTTATACACGAAGTGTTAGATAAAGTAGGAGGTCAGGAAGTTTACTTCTTCACAGATGGATTTTCAGGTTACCACTAGATCAGGATTGCCAAGGAAGATCGCCACAATACCACATTTGAAATAGAATGGGGATCCTACTAGTACATAGTGATGCCTTTTGGACTGAAGAATGCACCAGCCATATTTTCTAGGGTGGTGGTCGAAGCATTCAAGGAGTTTTTACATAAATTCTTGGAAGCATATTTTGATGATTGGACTGTTTTATCTTATTACAAAACCATATTGAATGTTTAAGACTAATGTTGGATAAGTGTAGGCAATATCAGATTGCTCTGAACCTGAATAAGTGCATCTTATTTTCACCCTTTGGGGTGTTTCTAGGGAATATTGTGTGTAAGTAGGGGTTATTGGTAGATCTGTCCAAGATTTCCATTATTGTTGATCTACCACCCCCCCCCTACCTCAGTCAGACAACTGTGTACTACGCTGGGAAATATTGGATACTACAAGAAGTTCATTAAGGGATATGCACAGATTACAACACCTATGGAGAAGTTATTAAAGAAATATTTTCAGTTTCAATGGACAGTAAAATGTCAGCAGAGCTTCGACACACTAAAACAAAAAATGGTTACTGCGCCTATTCTGGTTTTCCCGGATTAGAGCAAGGAATTCCATGTGCATGTTGATGCTTCATCTATTGCACTAGGAGCAGTGTTATCACAACCAGGAGAAGGAGATATTGACCATCTGTTAGCCTTTTCTAACAGGAAGCTATCTACAGCTGAGATAAACTACACTACCACTGAGAGAGAAGGTTTAGACATGGTGTGCATGCTGCATAAGTTTTGATACTACTTGTTAGGAGGACATTTTAATATGGTTATTGATCACCCTGAGTTGAAATACCTAGTCAAAAAGCCAATGTTGGGGGGAAGGATATTCATATGGTTACTGTTATTCCAAGAATATGATTTTGAAATAGTGGTCAAGCCAAGGAGAATGAACAAGGGACCTGATCACTTGTCTAGGTTGGAGCATGGAGAGGAACCTACTAGTTTGTAGGATACACTACCAGATGCACATTTGTTGGCCATCATAAGGGTTGATGATCACTTTTTCGAGATATTCCAATTCCTATCAACATGAATGGCACCTCGCGAATATAAAATCATTCAGAAAAAATAGTTGGTGATTTGCGCTGCATATTTTTCACTTATAGCTAGACAAATATACAATATGGGACCTGATGAGATCCTCAGAAGATGTGTTATGGAGGTAGAGAGACCATTGATTCTGGCAGAAGAACATGAAGGCATCATAGGAAGAAACTATGCAGGAAAAGAAACAACACAGAAGGCTCTTAGAGATGGCCTCTGGTGGCCTACCTTACATAAAGATGCTAAATAATACTACAAATCCTGCGATGTATTCCAAAGAGTTGGGAAACCTTCCAGAAGAGATGAGTTTCATTTAGAACCACAACTAACTTTACAAGAATTTGAGAAATGGGACATTGATTTCATGGGACCTATCAACCCACTAGGAAAGCGCACAGGAGATAGATACATCATCACTGCGACAGAGTATTTGACCATATGGGCATAAGAAAGAGTAGTGAAGGACTGTAGTGAAACTACAACTGCATGATTTATATTTGATGATATCATAACCAGGTTTGGATGCCCAAAGACCCTGATGAGCGATCAAGGTACACACTTTATTAATAATACTATCGAAGCTTTGACTAAGGAATTTGAAGTCCACCATCAGAAGAGTACTCCCTAGCATCCACAAGTGAATGGGACAGTCAAATATTTCAACAAGAGCTTGGAGACAATGCTGAAAAAGATTTGCAATGCTAACATGGACGATTGGGATTTGACAGTACCAGCAGTGCTATGGGCCTATAGAACCACTTTCAAGAAGCTGACAATCCAGACTCCATTTAAGTTGGTGTATGGTCTAGAAGCAGTTGTCCCTATGGAATATTTGGTTCCTAGTCTCAGAATTGCAACATTCACATATATGGATGACACTGGCATTATTCAAGAGAGGCTTGCGCATTTGGTATAACTAGAAGAAGATCGATTTATTTTAGGATTCCATCAACAAGTACAGAAGGAACGATAAAAGCCCTACCATGATAGACATATCAAGAAGAAAGTCTTTAAGAAAGGAGATATGGTATTGGTATATGACAACAAATTCATGAAGCATCTAGGGAAGTTCAAAATAAATTGTCTTGGGCCATTTGAGGTCACATATGTTACAAAAGGAGGAGCTGCGCAGTTGAAGACATTGAATGGAGAGTGGAATGAAGGTTTAGTGAATGGGAGCTGGTTGAAATTATACTATGACAACCAGCTACCTTACAGCTCTCAGTAAAATCATGAGAAAAAGGGTCTACATACCAGGTGCAGTTGAAACTAGGTACCAGAAACAGAAAAGATAGTTTGCACAAAGAAGGGAGGGACAGAGCAGAAAGCATAGGCTACCCCGGGCAATCTGAAGATGAAGAAAAAGAGAAGGTTCATACCTGAAGTGCTTCGAGACAAGTCACATGTGAGTGTTGGGGGACTATTGGCCCTTGGCTATGGAAGGTTGTGAAGATTAAGGAAAGAAGCGTGAAATGTGAACTGCGCAGAAGACAAGTTGACTGAGATTGGGTCGAAGTGGCCAAAAGAGCAGAAAATAAGGAGAGAAGTAAGAGAAAGCAAGTTGCTGGATGGGGAGATTGATGAAGACAAATCAGCAAGCAAGATGGATCATGGACAAATCAACAAGTGGAAAAATCCACCAATTGATGCTTTGGAGAACCTCATAGGAAAGAAGGAAATAAAGGCTAGTGAATCCCTTAAAATTCTAGTCAAGTTGACCTAGGGTTTTAGACACCTAGGGTTTTGGTATTTAGGGTTTTTGTTAAGCCCTAATATTGGCTCATTACCCCTTAATTGGGGCATATTAGATTATTAATGCTATTTTATTTATGTCGGCTTTAGGACATTAGTTGTAATTTAGATTAGTAATGTTATTTTATTTATGTCAGCTTTAAGACATTATTTGTAATTATACCTCCTAGTCTCCTATATATACCAAGGAGACATTTTCATTTTAAATCATCTTGTACTTGAACATTTAAGTAGGGTAAAAGGAGGTTGCCCCCTAGAAGAGGCTTATTATCTGAAATTATCTCTTTTTCAAGGCGTTGAGTACTTTTCCTGAGGTTTTTATATGCTATATTGATGTTTGGTTCTTAACAGACTATAACCTCAAGTAGCCGCCCAGGCCTAGCTTGTGTTGGCCATGTTTGGCAATCCTTGCTTTGGTTTCCTTCAAAGTGTCAGGAAACCTATCATCAAAATTTTCAAGTATGTTATATATAACCACACTTTTATTTATATCTAAAGAAACATAAAGCTAGTATTGAATTCAAAAAATTGTAATTTACCTTGGTGTACCAGTTATTTTTTCTATTGATTTTCTCAAAATCTTCTCTTTTGCATCATTAATGATCGCCTTCCACTCTCTCTCTGGAACTGAGGGAGGATGCTCATACCTAGGATTTCTTGACAACATTCATCTATAAACATCCCGAGTATATTTTAAATATTCACTGGCTACAGATGTGACCGCTTTTGTATTGAACGTGTCTATACCAAAGAGGCCTTCAAGATAAGCCATAAGTTCCTTTTTGAGGTTGGAATTCTAGCAATTCCACCTCATGTGTAAGGTTGCCCCAAAAATAGACAAGGCCTTTCTCTCTACGTGCCTATAAAAAAGGTAATTTCCTACACACAAAAATATGGGATCATTAATTTAAAATTAACAATCTAGACGATTTCTATATGAGGACAACATTAAACGATTAAAATATGAATTAAAACTACATGGGAGTCTTGATTATTTTAATGGAAGTCCATTATCGTCGACCAAAAATGTGCATGGAAGGTTCCCCGTGCTTGTCACATGTCTAGCTCGAGGAAATGCATCCATATCAACCACATCACTATGATCCTCATCTCTGCCACCCTCTCTAGACTCTGATCTTGTTGTGGATGTTTGTCGATGTGTGTCATGGCTCCTATCTAAATGAGGCGTGGAATATGGAGAATTAAATAGTGCTCTGGCAGCTAAATGACCTTCCGCATCAGGACTCTATAGCATCTCTATAGCACCACTACTAGCAACCCTGGGCTGAACAGGCTCCAAATATTCCTTTGTAAAAAATAACATGTTTTTTCGTGAGATAATGTAAAAGTTAAAGAAAAAAGTATCATAATTGAACATATGAGTGAATTAAACAAAAAAAAAAATTAAATTATGGTTATTACCTTATATGTTTTAAGTTGTGACATAAGGAGCTTGATCCTTTCTTTGACATCTGGAGTTTGTTCTGGACGATCTAACAAGCTAAATAGTTCCTTGTTAGCTTTAATGTTTTTTTTTTTATTGAGACCATCAAATCAGCGCAAGAATAAAACCCCTCCTCATCGGTAGAATCATGATCCACATTGCCTACTGACTACATATAATTTCAGCAGAAACAATGTTATTTCAATAAAATTATATAAGCAAATAATAAAAACAATGTAAAATGAAAGTGAAAATTGATAATCATTTACATGTTTTGTGGTTGGCCATTTTCCACGATCATCCTTCCACATTATAATATAATAAGAACCCCTAAATATTTAAAAAATTGTTAATGATAACAAAAAAACAATGTTAACGATAATATTTACAACAATGTTAAAGATAATAAAAAATTATGATGCAATAAGCAGAGGTTTCTTAAAGAGGTGTTGCATAAGAACCTGCACACTATTAGTCAATGTGTCTATTTGATTCAAATGGTAATCCACTAATAACTCTTCCCCAGGAGATATCTTTTTTTTATTGCGCACATGACTACTTGATTCTCTTCACATCCCTCAAATATGCAATTCGATTGTGTGTTTGTTGTCTCGGGTCGTGTGTTGTTTATAAACCCTGCGATATTGTTGGAAGCTTTAGGCCTTCCATCAATATAGATAGTCGCTTCCTTATTTTTATCCTTATTTATTAGTTGTATATAATTTGTGGTGACTGCATATCTCCGCATACTTCGCATGTACCGGACCAGCCGCATCCAATTGTTATAATTGTAACATGGTCCGACATAGTCCATCAATTCAGTTACTATATTGTATTTTACAATTATTCCATCCATGGAAAATATCCCTAAGCCATGCAGGGAGGATGGTGCAATGTGATATGTCCTATTGTTGACAACAAAGTCAACATCTATAGGAGGTAGTTCCTTAGGTACCCATTGATTCACAATATGCTTATACTTGAGTGTAACATCTATGTCTCCTATGCTCTCATCATCATAAGAGCATGATCCTCCCTCGACAGGAAACAATTTCGTGCGTCTACAAAATTTTATTCTGACTTTTTCACCTCTGGTCCTTGTTTTCTTATCATATCTACTAGATGTAGTCACATTTCTGACCTCTATTTGTCCTAAGATTTCCTCACTCGACGAAGAACTATCTAGCATGTACCTATTTGGTTGTACCTTCAATTTCATGTGCATGTGTTGTTATTTAGTATTCCATCATCATATTCACAGTTCTAAATAAACATTTTATACCAGATCCATAGGAATTGAGCAGATTTGTCATTTTAAATATTTCCAATGCAATAACTTTCTTAGAAACATGGTACCTAGACTTAAGCCTAATGCATAATATTTTAGGTTTGGATGCCTTGGTGGGCCTGGGGTTCCATGGATTAATTTTGTTAGACACTTGACACTTGCTAGAAGCATATCGCATCAGATTTTTGCCTGCATGAGGAATACAACCACATCCACTCTCTTGTTTCTCCATAGTAGGATGCATCAAGTCCACAAAGGTACGACTAGTCTATGATAGTTGGATATGATTTGGACTAGTGATTAAATGTCTTGTGTACTAATAAGAGCCATGTATCATGTACTAACACCTCCCATATAAGAAGAGCCATGTCTCGTGTACTAACATCTCCCATATAAGAAGAGCTATGCATAATATTTTAGGTTTGGATGCCTTGGTGGGCCTGGGGTTCCAATGCTTAAGTTTGTGACACACTTGACACTTGCTAGAAGCATATTGCATCAGATTTTTTCTTGCATGAGGAATACAACAACATCCACTCTCATTTTTATCCATGGTAGGGATCTCAAAAATGTTGCATGGAATAACATACCAAACTATATTTCATGTATTAACACTTCTTTATCTAAGTGTGATAAGAAGAGAATTTTCATTCCATAAGACAATTAGTTAGGACACTAGGGCCTGCAAAACCCTAAACATGCAAGACATGAAGCTAATGTTGTGATAGAGTATAGGTTTCCTCAAGGTTAATTCACGACACATCATCCATTTTTTCTTGTCTTTAAACATTGTGATATAGTTGTGAGATCGGAAGAGCG
>CBVK0100485418.1:0-18574 GCA_900067695.1 Picea abies
CTATGTGGACAAAGTGGCCTAGAAGATGCTTCTAAGGAAGCTACTTGGAGAGTATAAATAAGAGGCAAGACTCTCTCATTTTAAACACACTTGAGCATATTGAATATCTACAGGTGACTGAGGTAACCAAAGGATATCTAAGCCAGATTTCAGAAAGAAGGTTGAAATTCAAGGGAGGATAAATTCTTTTGATGATGCTTTCTAAGTTATGTTAATTACAGGTCATCTCCCCATTTTCGCAATAACGTTTTTTCTAGAATGATTCAGACCGTGAAATTGGGAGGCCATTAAAAAAACATATCCAGTTAGTCGTGGTACGAATTTCAGCTTGTGGGTCATTGTATTTTTGGAGTTACACTCCGTGGAAAATAGGGTTTGTGGCTAGTCCTAAAACTAGTCTAAAACATGTGTTTCGGGTAAAAACGTCATAACTTCTTCATAACAAATCCAAATTCAGTAAGACCAAATGTGTTGGTTAGATTATAATCTGTAGTATTCTGTGTAAAAGTTTCAGATCCATAAAACAAATATTTCGTGCGGGGCATTCTCTACAAGTTTGCTCTCTAGAATAAGCCAGAATTCAACAAGGTATGTAATTTTTGCTATAACTCCTTTTCTGAGAGGTTCCAAGTAGTGACACCTGGAGGAATTGCATAAAACACACTGAAGAACATTGTGTACTATTTTCAGATCTGCCATAGAAACTCTGGTATGGTTACATATTTTTCTTGATGAATATTCTTGCTTATTGTATGGTGAATGCTTAAAGCATTCTTGGTATGGATGTTGTGATATGGTTATGTTGGTTGATTGATAGAGTGAGAAACACTCTTATGTTTCATTACTGATATGGTTTCCATAGTATACTAGTTTCTTATACATGATTAAGTAGAATTCATATTGTATGGTTGAGGAGCATGAGTAAGTTGTTGGAGAGCATAGATGTGTTGAGATTGGTTATGGTACAGATTGGATAGTGAAAGATAGAACTAGATGTGACTGAAGGCTGCAGAGGATTTGAGTTTTTCAAGGAGAGAAAACCCTAATTGTTCAGAGGGCATACACAGGTTTCAGTACAGATAGGTTGCGTACACACGTGAGTTTTACTACTGGTAGGGCACATATATACGCATGATGCACTACTGACAGGTCATGTACCTGTTGACTGATTAGTATTCGTTGAGGATTGAATCCTCTTCTTAGTTGGTGCTAAGTTGTGTAAGCTGAGTCTTGCATTGTAGAGTTGGTGCTCTTGTAGAGTTGTACTCTATTCAGTTGTTGTTGATAACCCAAGGATTGTAGTCCGTAATAAAAAGGAAATTGTACATACATCTTGTGTTCTTTGTGTTCCTTGTTGTGATGAATTATTGATGATATATGTTGTTTCTACATGTTTTTTTATATATGATCACATTTAACTGGTTATAAATGACAATAATAAGTGATGCATAAATGTTGATAGCTAACCAAAGGAGTTTTTTGAAGGGAAGTTGAAAAAGAGCCCTACACTGATTCATCCCCCCTCTCAGTGTGGTCGGTCTGTCCAACAGGAAAGGGCCATAGTAACTATGACTCCTACCACTCTCTTTGATTGAAACTAGAGCATAATGGGCTACTAAGATAAACCCTTGTGTTATCTTCGAAAGATATGAAAAATGATAAACATCATGTTGAGCCCAAAGAATATTTTTGGTTCAACATTCTTTGCGTTGGAGGGAAAATTCCTTCCAAGGCATGTCAAACAATGACATCTCCCATGTGATATGACATATTACTTGGTAGAAAGTTGTACTTTTTGAAGTAACCGTGGTGGGTGGGGGGTAGGGGGGATTCAACTATAGTATGAGGACCATTTTTCACATTAGGGATAAACCAAAGAATGAAAGTGGTGGAACTATAAATAAATAATTTATACTGAGATTCACAAAGGTTAGATGAAAAGGAATAATGACCCAAGTTTTATTGAGCAATGTGGCTCAAGTGACATGGGTCCCTCGCTCGTATTATGGATTAACTGTGAGAATCGAGGCTTAAGGTGCATGTTGGATCAACAAAAAGTTTCATGCATTCCTTCGATAATTAAAATATTCTCTAGCTCAATCCAGTAGAAGAATATCCCACTCAGATCAGACTCTATGCTGAACCCACAACCCCATGTGCGTTGCCAAGAACTGAGGTAAAATAATAATTTTTGTCAATTGTAGTTAGTGGAGGAAGTAAAGATAATAGTGGAAGTAATCAAAGTAGTGGAAATGGTACATTGAGTCAGAATCAATTAGTGGTATCAGTAAATAATACCACACATAATACAATGGCGAGGGTAGATCCCACCTTAAGGATGCCTCTCTTTCAAGGGGCTGGGTTAGAAGACCCTGAAAAACATTTGTTCATTTGTGACACAATATGGATTGTAAATATTGTCTAGGAAAATGATGTGAAGATTGCGTTGTTGGAAACAACCTTCAAATATCATGAAATATTATGGTATAATAAATATCAAAATACCACACCTACGGGCCAAACAAGGACATTGGAAGAAGTAAGACAAGTGTTACTGAAAGAATTCTAGAAGCCTAAATCTCAATCGCAGTGAATTACAAAGTTGAAGGAGATTAAGCATATATTAAATGAATTAGTATGGGACTATGATCAAAGGTTTAACATATTGAAGGACTGGATAACATTCTAGATTCTAGATGAACAACACAGAGAATGGTTTATTTCATGTTTATTGTTGCATATAGGTTTCCATTTGACACAACAAAAGATTGTGATAGAGTTGGAAGATTTGGAAATTGCGATGAAATTGGAAGCATCCTATGTAGGAGAGAATATCGTGGGGATGGATCAAGTCCAGTCACAACTGGCTACACTGACTATTTAGTTACAAGAAATTACGAAAGGAAAAGAAAAGCACGAGGGAGTCTGGTGTATCACTTGTAAAATAGAAGGCCATCATAAAAATGAGTGTCCAACATTCCAACAATAATTGAATACAAGAGCCCCAAATCCATTAGAGTTATGGTGTAAATTTGTAAGAGGGTCTGTCACCACCCTCATAATTGTCCATTGATGCAGAAAACTAGAGCATTGCGAGGAGTTTGTTTTGTAATTTCTGTAAGTCCGCCAGACACGTCGAGAAGGATTTTTGTGCATTGTACCTAATGAGAGAGAACACTATAGATTCTTATAGAGTTCAAGGTGAAGAAGCGGAAGGAGGAGCCTCGCTATTTAATGCTATTTAATACTCCCAGAGGAGGTTATAATCAAGGAGGAATATGAGGCTTTAGAGGCTGAGGAAAGGAAGTTGTGGTCGAGGTAGAGGACCTATCATATGTTACAATTGTAATTAGTTGAGACACTTAAAACACAACTAATTTAATCATTGCATGACATGCACGTACTTTAGAGCATTGGACCATGTGATAGAGGATTATCCTCAACTGATAGAAAAATGGCAGGAAAGAGGGAACTAGAACCAAAACTAGAACCATAAACAGAACATACATATGATAGTAGCAGAACAATGTGACGATCAACCCAAAGTAGCAACAATTACACATGGAGGAACAAGAGCTTGAGCTGATGTGATAGATCAAGGGAATATAATTCACCAGTGGGTAAGGAAAGCAGTGGAGGAATTACCATTGTTTGATCCAAGGAAAGAGAAAGAGACCTACCAACAAGCAAGAAAAGAATTGATGGGACCATATTGGATAGAATCAACTTTGACTATGCCACCATTGTATGATATGCCTCTCGTTTATGACCATTCGGAGAAGCAAACTGATAAGGTAAGTACTTTAAAGATATTTTTAAGAAGTTTATTACATTTAATGAAGGATGAATTTGCGTTGAGTATTCTACATAGAATGATTGACCATTGTGCCCAAGAGAGAGAGAAACATGTCGCACATAAAGCAGTTAACCAGGTGCATAGTAAGAAGCGGACAAATATGGAGTTTCAGCTCAATGCGCAAATAAGATCTTACAAAATGGAGAATATAATTATGGATTTAGGCTCTAATGTGAATGTTATCCCAAGAGAGAATGGATTTAGGCTCTAATGTGAATGTTATCCCAAGAGAGACTTAGGATATGATGGTCCCATCGAAGCTAATTTGGTCTCCTATCCAAATGAGTAATGAACCAACATAAGATTGTTCCAGTTGGAAGGTTAACATGAGTAAATGTCAATATTGATGGAGTGCACAATGTAGTAGACTTCGAAGTGATCAACATAGTAGATGGAAATACACCTTATCCAACACTATTGGGACTTGATTTGGAATTTGATAATCAAACTATCATTTAAATAAAGAAAAGAAAGATGGTATTTGAAGTGGAAGAATTGAAGGTTACCATGCCATTAGACCCCATTGAAGGAAGAAGGTATGTAGAACCAACCAAGAGAAAATAAATTGATAATCTGTGTAATATGATTACACAAATGGACAATTATGTCAATCCTACAACTGAGGGAATACTTAGTTGGATGTGTATCATATCATACACATTAGACTCAGAAGAGGTTCTTGAAAATTGGAAACAAAAACTACATAAGTGTCGACAAGGAAGTGTGCTCAAATTACTCGTGCATTGAGATGGATTGGAAATGAAATAGTCGATCCTCCAAGGTACAGTGGACTAACACCTATAGAACCTTTTATCAATGATTTTGAAATGTAGTTTCCATATAAACAAATACTCTTGGCCTTAGATGTCACACTGAAAGTGACTTCAGCGATATGGTGGGTTGCACACAAAGATGGCATAAGAGATTGGCTGTAGTGAAAAGGTTATTACAAGTCAGATTTGGGATAGAGAATGAAAGTATCATACCGAAGTATAGTGGATTAAGTTGTCCAAAAAATCATGTTACAAAGTGTATTTCATAGTGGAGATTGGTCGCTCAACAAGAATGAACTCATTTATTTCTGCATACTCTAGACACTACTTCGAAGAATTGGTACCTAGAACTAGAAGTGTGCAAAGGGATAGGAGATTAGGAAGATTTGACCAGGAACTTTAAGGTAACATTCAATTTTGAAAATAATAATTCATTGATTGAATCAATCTTGCAGGTGATTAGGAATAAGATTTTTGTGACAGAAGGCCCAATGTACAGTACACCTAGGGTTACTGCGACATAGGTCTTGCATTGCTATAATGTTGTGGAAAACAACTGGGAGGATGAAGACCCAAGGAATTTTTAGATACTAAAAACTAAAGGGGAATACATAGTAGAAGGACTAGAGCCTGAGCCAGTGATATATGAAAAGCCTATAAGAACACAAAAAGTTAACATTGGTATAGAAGTTAAGACAAAATTTTCCAACATAGGAGACTATTGGAGCGATGAGATAATCAAGAATATTGCCGACTTGCTGTGTGAATACCAGGAGCTATTTCCAATGTTGTTCTCGGAGATGAACAAAATCATTGGAGAGTTAGGAGAAATGAAGATTTCGCTAAAACCAGATGCCAAACCCATGCAAAAAAGACCCTATAGAATGAACCCAAAGTTTAAGAATAAGGTACAATAAGATACATATCGAATGTTAGGAGTTGGAATGACAGAGCTTACAGATTCAGGTGTAGTGGAAAAGATATTGTCATAACTTATGGAATTATAAGAAGACCATTTTGTCACACGTTTTCATTAGCAAGTTTAGAGAGAGGCACGAGAAATCTTGGCATGACAAACATATCAAGTAGAAGAAGTTTCAGATAAGAGAATTAGTATTACTCTATGACAATAAGTTTCTACCACATCCAGGGAAGTTCCAGATCCATTGGTTAGGACCATATGTGATAAGTTTCATCACAAAAGCCAGTGCTTCTCATCTGGAGAAGTTGGATGGAGAAGTCATGGAAGGACTAGTTAAGAGGAGTCAGATGAAACTATACGGGGATGGTTTTCCTTCCAGGCACTAAGATGACTACGTAATAAATTTATATATGTATTATAGTGTAGATATAAAAAGAAAGAAAAAGCTAGAAAAAGAAAGAAAAAGTAAACAAAAGGGAAAAAAACAAGATAACAGTTTAGGGAGGAAGTAGAAAGTTGAAGAGTGAATCAACATTCAAAGGAGGTAATATTAGCAAGTAAACATGATAATCAAGAAAATGTCGTGGAAAAGAAATAAGCAGGTAGTAGGGCGCAAAGATGGAGGAAGCAAGTTGCACAAAGAGGAGATTGTTCAGATAATAGTTAAAAGAATTAAAGAGGAAACATGATGGGAAAAATCATTTATGAGGAAACATCGTGTTAAAATGGCAGAAACCCGTAGTAATAAATTGAAAGTACCACAGAGATCGTAACATAATGAAAAACCTAGATCTAGATATGCTGAAAGATTCATAGTTAATGTAGGGCTAAGACACGTATTGAATGCAAAGCACTAGTGGATTAAATGATAATTTTAGGTACGAAGATAAGCTAACTATTGTCGAATGGTTATAAAAGAAAGAGAATGGTTTACAAGGAAATGTTACAGTCGATTACAGTTTCAATAAAGAGCTAAGTGAGAAGGTGTTGCAGAGATGAGAGAGTGTTACAAAGTGGTAGGTGTTAGTTGTAGGGATATTGTTGCAGAGAGAGATGGAACCACCTAAGGAAGAAGTGACATCAACATCAACACTAAGGAAATAGTGAAGTCATCCAACGATAATACATGTAGTTGAAGAAACCCTAGGGGAATCCTCATCAAAGACAAGATTTCTAAGATATTAAATACCACCAAGGAAGGATATATAAAATCTAGTTAGATTGTCGAAAGACGCTAAGTATCCTCATGTGAAGCCAAAAATCCCACCTAGAGTGATCATGGAAGAAGATATATTAGGATTGATACGAAATTTAAAGTATGCAGACCATGATATTACTAATGAGAAGAAATTACCTGAGCTAGCGCCAATAATGTATTTGAAGAAATACATCAGCGCATAAACACATATGATCATAATAGAGCCACAAAGATGGGAAATAGGGTTAAAGAAATCTAGCATCCTAAATTTATTCGACATATCACATTTCATAAGGAGCACATAAATCAACACCCATGTAAAGATGTTGTTGAGTTGTGTGCACGGGGGTTACTTATGGCGCGATAGTCTAGCCTCCCTTTACACAGATCTAATTGTGCAAAATACTGGACTACCATCACAAGGGGAGGACCTCTCATTGTTACTTTCAGACAAGAAGAATGAGAAGGATTTATCAGAGAGAATGAGAGAGAAGTTTCATATGCACAGAGGAGGGTGTGGTTTGGATGTAGCGAGCATATGTGAGAATATAGTGAGGTTTGTGACACAAGTATTGACTTGTAAGTTATTAAGGAAATGTCAAAAGGACCAAGTACCAATGACAGTAATAGCAGCAGTTGAGAAGTGCACCAAGGGCATGTAGATGAACTGAGCGACATTTTTTCTCAACCAATTCTTGATCGAATGTGAAGAGGCACAAGATAAAGGCACTGAATTTCACTATGTGTGGTTATTAATTTTAATTCCATTAACAACATGGAGGGATCTTACTAATACACAATGTTTGGGAGAAAAAGACAAGGCATGCTTGGATGCAAGGTATCAGAACTTGTGGCATACTACACATAAGGAGCGATATTTAGACAACAATATTTCTTTTTATATTTACCAAGAGACCATTAGGAAATGTATTCAAGATACACCTCAGATACAACAACAAATAGTAGAAGAAAATAAGTCAATTACGCAGTTCAAGGCAAATTTCCACCATCTATACATTCAAGCAAAGAAGGTTCCAAGAGAAGAATGGTTGGCCACGAAGTACAAGATAACAAAGGAAGAATTAGGACTGATCATGGAAGACTGGGACACAGATTGGAAAATCCCATCGACAGAGACTAAGAAACCATAGATGTAACAACTAGAGGTTCAATAAATACCAAGCGAAGGAGAAGAAGAAGAGAAATGAAATGAAAAAGGGAATATTGTACAATGCTCAGGGGATAAGAGGAAAGATATCGACAAAGGAATATCAATTCCACATAGAAAGATGAGGAAGGCTATGAAGGAATCAAATATACAAGCACTAATGGAGGACGATATGGAAAATATTGGTGATCAGATCAAGGAAGTCACAGATGACACATTTCAACGTGCAACAAAACAACAAGAGGACATGAAAAAAAATATGCAAGCTCATATGTCTAAGTTGTGCCATATGTTAGAAACAACAAGGATCACACCAGCATGACATGTAGAATATGCATAGACAAGAATCATAACACAGGCTGCAGAAGTGAGGCTGACTGTCTCTTAGTCATTAGAAGTAGTAGGAGAGTGAAATATAGTACAAATAGTGTTGGGGGAGATAGAATTCACATCAGTTGAAATGAAAGAGCAGGAACAAGCCTTAAGTCACACTGACTTAGATTTGTCAAAGTTTCCAATAAATATGTTACAAGGATTGCAGGTCAACGTTACACAAGAACTCAACCTACGTGCAGAGAAGACCTCCAATTAGTTGGTTAAGGTCACGAAAGAGAACATAGCTTTGCATCTCGACTACAACAGAGTAACCATGGAAAGGGATGAGACTGCATATAAGGGAGAGAGGATGCAACATGCATTCGAACAAGTGTACATGGAACTTTTAGAAGTACCAATGGAGTTGGATACTCCAATAGAAGAGAATGTGTCAAAGATCGACGAAGCTATTCAAGGATTTTTCTCTAAGATTATAGAATTGGAATTACATGCAATACTAGGTACTCCACCTGAGGAGAGAGATAAAAGGGAGAATATGGTGAACACGACCATTGAGAATATCAAGTTTTTGAAGTAGAGTGTGCCAAACTTTGTGAAGAAATCACATAAGTCTGGAATCGGTTGACAAAAGATGTCGAGTTAAAAGGGAAGAAGATTCAAGTTGCGTAGAAGAAATCATAGATGTTTAAGGAGACAATGAGCAACTTTCCAACTGAAGAGAACATGACAACAATGATAGACAACAAGAATCTATACTCCGAAATGAACCAGATGAGAGAAGAGAAACAAGCTCTTGTGCAAAATATGGAGTTATTATAGGAAGAGGCATACAAGGTAGAAAAAGAGCTCACAAATGCACAAGGAGTGGTGAAACAAGCCGTCTGGGAGATTACTGAGAAGCTATAGAGCCCTATAACATCGCAGGTACCAGAAGATTTAGAAAAGAAAGAAGAACAAGTGAAGAGGATAGTTTCCACTGTTAAGAAAACATTTCATAACTTCTTGGTGACCAAGCTTACGACAAAGGGAGACAAGCAACATGCATAAGTGGCTCGGGATGAGCCACATGTGATTGTTAGGGGCATGTTGGAGTAAGATATTTTGGATAATTTTTGAGAATTGTGAAAAAGAAAATCATGTGAATTTTTTGCAAAGGAGAATCACGCATGGAAAGAAGCTATCACATTATCAAGAGCCAACACACAAGAAATGAGAGTTAGTTAGGAAGTTTTTGGACATTTTTTCCACTTTGCAACCATGTTGTAATGGGCTTATCCCTAATAGAATACTATAAATATGTAATGATTTTTGGGTAAAAGGTAGTCTTGAGTGATGGATAGTGAAGAGTGAACACTTGGAGAATAGAGCTTTGAGGAGAGTTCCGAGTGAGTTGAATATCAGTCAAGAGGTATGTGTGCACTGTAACATAGAATGACTAGGGAAGGTTTGGGTTGTAACTGAATATATATGTATGAGCACAGTGCACATGAATTTAATGAATATTATGAATGAATGAATAATAATCTATTTGTTGTGGATGTTGGATTGTTATATTCTTTGTAGTGAAAGTCTAGTCAAGGTGAATCGACTGATGGTCAAAGGTCTAGGTGGATCGAAAAAAAGTCAAAGGTCGAGGTTGTCAACTAGGTAAAGTCGATTTCGAAGACATAGATGACAATTCAACCATCAAGAGGTTGAAGTGCATGCGTGAGAAGACTGACTAGAGACTGAATAGTAGTCGACCGGTAATCCAACTTGGAGTTGACTATAACATAATCCTGGGATTTGCAAGATTTGTAGCCAATGATATGCATGTATCTGTAACGATTTTTTGGGAACCAATATTTAGGGTTTTTACCATTGTAAAGCCTATAAAGAGGTATGTTGTAAGTTCGTAAAGGATAATGTCATAATGCATGTTAAGTCATAATAACTAGTCTTTAGAGAAATATTTAGATGTAGGTTGATGGTCATGTAGATGTAAGCTGAATTGGCTACATGGTTATTCTTGTGTAGGCAAGAGGGTATGATGTTGATTGTGTCTTAGGTGTGTACCAAGGTTAGACATGTAATCTTTTATTAAGATTGAATAAGACAACAAGAGAGAAGAATGCTCATGGAAATTTGGTTTTCCCGGTTAAGGGTTTCCAGGGTAAAATATCGATGTATTGTGTGATTGCTTTGTCATTTACATTATTAATTAAATTATTCTTCTCTTCTGCTAGGTTTAGTGTGGAAGTGACTCTCATTTCCTAACAAGTGGTATCAAATATTAGGTCTTCCCTGATAAGTGAGTTATCAGAGTGGTGTTATGCTTTGGCGAGTATATTAGATCTTGATTTACCAATATTGAATCTGAGAACTAAAACCCAGGTATAGTAAGATTCGTAAGTCATAAATTGTGTTAAAGATCATGGTAAGTAATGGCGAGCATTTCCAGAATAGAGATAGAAAACTTCAATGGCCAAAATTTTGAGCTTTGAAAGATTAAAATGGAAGATCTTCTTGTAGATCGAGAACAATGGACAACGGTCTATCTAGGTAGCCAACTGAAAGGCATGTTTGCGTAAGAATGGGAGAAACTTGAAAGAAGAGAAAGAAGTATGATTCATATTTTTCTTGCAAATTTGGTGTTGATGAATGTCTCAGGTGAAGATTCAACCAAGAAACTGTGAGACAAGTTGGAATCTTATACTAGTCAAAATATCTAGTAAATAAGTTGTTTCTAAAAAATAAACGGTATCTTCTGAGGATGAGTGATGACAGTTCGGTGACTGAGCATTTAAATGTGCTTAATACTATGTTAAGACAATTATCGTCTCTGGATATTAAGATCACTTATGAGGATAAGTGTATCAACCTATTATGTTCTTTGATAGACTCCTACAATAGCTTAGTCGTGGATATTGAGAATAATACAACCAAACTAGAGCTATAGGATGTGGTTTCTTCTTTGTTGTTGGAAGAAATGCGAAGGAAGAACATGGAAGGATCGACGAAATATGATCTAGTAGTGAGAGGTCGACCGATAGATAGAGATAAAGAGAGATTCTTAGGTAGAAATTTCAAGTCGAAGGGTATATCTAAATCTTCAGTTCAGTCGACACAAAGATGTGGAAATGTTGTAAATCTAGGAATTATAAAAATGATTGTAAGTCGAAGGAAATAGAAGTCAGTGATGGATTCGAAGAGAATTATTCGACTAAGAGAAAGATGACCCCAGATAAGGGAGGCGATGTGTACCTGGCGTCGACTAGTACACAGTCAAATCAAGATGTTTGGTTGATCGAATCAAGAGCATCATGTTAGGGTCTTATGATATAGTCATATGTTCTCCAGTTACCTATTTGGAAAATTTCTCTAATCATTTTGAGAATGTTTGCATGATAAGAAGCTCAAGAGTAATGGTCCAGCGGTGTATCTTGTGTTTCAAAGAGGTGTCCAAGTATATCCAACATTGGCAAGTGATGGTTTGTAACTCTTGAATGTAAAAGGTCAAATAAATAGCTTTCGGTAGCTAAGGGTAAATTTTTTATGTGTTGTTAGGTGACGAAAGTTCCTAGTTTTGGTAGCTAAAAAGGCAGGCGCGAGGTGTTGTTAGCTGTCGAAAGTGCAGAATTTTTCCAACAGTTAGCCTGTCCCATTGGACTCTCAAACCCTTGGTAGTACACATGTCACCATCATCTTAAGTGTTGCCGAAATCATCTCCATATATTATTTGCTTGGTCTTAATCATTTATTTTGGTTTGTATTCATTATTTGATGAAGGATTTGAAACCCTAAGATGTATATTTGAAACCCTGCCATCATCAACAGTCATTGCTATTATCTCCTCATGAGAGAAACCATCACTGTCTGAGTTGGTGTTAAATAAACATTATGATCTAAGCTATTCCTTGTTGGCATTTTAAAAAAAAATTCCATCCAAAATTTTTTCTTGTCTCATGAATTTCCCTCATCTGTCTTTCCTTTCTCCTTTTTCCTAGCGCTGGTCTCCCATCCATCAAACCCATATTTCAGTGTCTTCAAGGTATTAACAAGTTTTTTTCAGATGTCTACTGGCTGATCATTTCTCAGGAGGAAGCTACAAGATATTTCCTATCTGGAATGTCATCCAGATATTTTTCAAATGTTCAAGGATGTAGGATGCTACAGGTTTTGTGAAAAATTACAAGGGTATCATCAGGGAATTGCAGAGGCTTTCGAAAAAAGTTTTGATGGATCCAAATTGTAATTGGGTCCTCTGGAAATGCAAATAGATGAGGCAAGTATTGTTGCAACAACTGAGATTCCTGGAGAGGGTGAGAGGTGGTTCAAGACCACTGTTATTAAAGACATTGAATTTAGATCTTACCTTAAGCCAGAATTCCAAAGCATTATTTGGAAAAGGGATGTTCCCAGGAATTACTTGGAAGACAAATGGCATAAATTGTTGAATGTTATTCAGGTTTACATAATGTGTGAAGGGAGGTATGGCAGGGTCATGTTGTACCATTTCAGGCTTATCAATCATTTCACAGGAAGAAAACCTTTGAATTTTCCTCATTATCTTCATAGGAGCCTCACTAAGATGGCACAAAAAGTCCAAGATAAACCTGAGAAAGAAAACAATAGATTGTTCCATCATGGCCTTATTAAGATTATAGTGATGGAGGAACTCTAGAGAAGAGAAAAGACATGGGACTATCTCCTATTTTGGGGAGAATTTGAGCAAGAGATCCAACCTAAGGGTAAGAAAACATCTACACCAAAGAGAAGTAAGAGAAAGAGAAGGGCTCTATAACCAATTCATACAAAACATACAACCACTTCACCCAGGTCTAAGAAGGCAAAAAAGAAGCTTGATTTTGATCAGGGAATAGAGGGCCAAAGCAGTGTTGTTAATAAAAACATCTTGAATTTTCCATACTTAGATTCTAAGTCTGAACCACCCATGGAGGAGAGAGAGGAAACTAAATTTGAAGCTCCAACCTTTGAGGTACCTAAGACATCAACAAAAAAGAATATCAGTAAATCATCCAAGATTCAAAAGATGAAAGAGGAAGTAACAGATCTTAGGCTGTTAGAAAGAGTCATCAAAACTTAGAATCGGGATATGAAAAGAACAGATGCTGAGGTAAGAGATTCATTTAAAAGGTTAGCTTTGATGCATGTAGCTCTAGAAAGGAAGAACAAAAGACTGTCTAAGAAAAACCAAAAGCTCTACCAAATGATCAAACTCTTGAGGTTTAAGCTAGCACCTAGAAACCCAAAACCAAGATCTCACCTTGGTCTAGAAGATTTGGTTGAGGTAGCCATGAACCTGAACGAGGAATCCTAAGAGTTAGACAGAGTAAAGGAATCAAAATTTTCAATTTTGAATGATTTTGGAAAACTCAATACTTTCGGCAGCTTATTTTCATCCACAGAGGTGTTGTTAGATGCCAAATCCCCTGACTTTCGATAGCTAAATCGACTCTGTTCTATATGTGTTAGCTGTCGAAAGTAAAGAGATGGATAGAACGACAATATTTTCTCCCATATCAGATTCATTTTCTGCCATATCACTCGAGGAGACTTGCAAATGCATCCCAACTCCAAAATAGATGAGAAGGAATATATTTTTCAGATTTTAAGGCAAATACAAAGGAGAAAGGCTCAAGATGATTCCATTTTGGTTGAAGATAATAGATTCATGGATCAGGTGTCAGTGAAATATTTCAAGCAGTCCTATCATCATCCAACAAGGCTATGCAGATGTCGAAGACTATAATGTTGATAGGGATTCAATCACTTATGAATAGGATCTATCTCCTAGACTTTTGTAATAGGATAGATTTTATAAACACTTGTAATTTTCAGATCCATCATTTGAGGATCTGAAAATGCTTTGTAAATATTATTTAAGCCCATAGAAAAACAGTCCAGAGGGGGATTAGTCATATCTGAAGGGAAGTATGGTGTGAAAATATCACCATCTGTTGTAAAGATGCTCAACAGGCTGTAAGTGACTTTTTGGATGAATACAAAGGATTTTTGTTCCCAGATTCTTGTGTGATGATCATGTGGTGAAGTACCCCTTTATGTAACATGTTATTATCTTGTCTCACATATATTTTTGTTTCCTTATCGTTTATAAGAATATTATGTTTCAGGATTTGTCTTAGACACCCTGATCTGGCTTAAAATGATATTTATGTTTTCTTCTGAAAATTGAATGTAGAATTTAGATAAGCTCTGCTTTGCATTTAAATTGGACCCTAATCTAGATTATTTTCCATTTCACAAACTCAAAGGATCCACTAACATGATTACCTTTCCTTGTTACATTTTGTCTCAACGATTCATTCATTTTGTCATCTTTAACCTCTTCACTCCATTTTTTCCCAATGGACCTCTTTTGCTATCTCAACCAAAAACTCTAAAAAAAAACCTTTCATCCCCATATCTAGCCTAACATCCCATAAAAACAAAGCTAAATATAATAGAGAGATCCCTCTCTGAGTCTTGGAGGGATAGATCCAAGACTCGAAGTGGTTTTGTGGTTACCCCTATCGATTTCCTCCTCAGCTTGGGAAATTATAGGGTGATAACACATCCTATCATATGACACCACATAAATAATGGTTATGTGAATATGAATGATATGATGGGGGTGATGTGTTCTTGGTGGACGAATCGACAACCATAATTGTCGGACGAGGAAGAGTTCGACTGATACTGCAGGATGGGAGGAAAAGAACCCTTGCAGGTGTGCTACAAATTTTAGTTTTGGAAAGAAACCGTATATCTGTCAACAATATGAGTGATGTAGGTGTGCATACTCTGTTTCAGAAGGATTCGTGCAATATGGTCAGAGGTGCGATGGTATTAATGAAAGGAGTTCAGATTGGTACCCTATACAAGCTGTTAGGGAATGTCGACTTGACTAGATGCAACAACATTGTTGCTCCTGAAATCGACTTGAATGTGACTCGACTCAAATTGACGTCGACTCAACTCAACTTGACTCGAGCTAAGTTGGTTCAAACTGTCTCGACAAGACATGATAAAATTGACCTGACCAGGCTATGGAATGAGAGTATGGGACACATAGGATAAAAAAGGACTTCGAGCTATGTAAAGCGAAGGTATGGTCAAAGGGTTTCCTGAATGTGGTTTGGAGGTCAGCTTTTGTGAACATTGCATATATGGAAAACAAAGTCAGGTGAGGTTCCTATTTGGAGAGACAAGGGAAAATGGGATTCTAGAACTGGTTCACAATGATTTGTTTGGCCCGATTACAGTTCCTTCACTAGGTGGATCCCTGTATTATGTCTCCTTCATAGATGATTTTTCCAAGAAGACATGGATATATTTCTTGAGGAAGAAATCAAAGGTTTCGATAGATTTAAGGAGTTTAAAGATCTTGTGGAAAACCAAACATAGAAAAGGATTAAAGTGTTGAGAACTCACAACGATAGTGAATTTTTTGGAAAGGAATTTGATCAGTTTTGTAAGTAGTGTGGCATAGCACGCCAAAATACCACACCATATACCCCACAACAAATTGGATTTACCAAGATAATGAACAAAATGTTGATGGATAAGGCAAGGAGAATGCTTAGTGGTGTTGGGCTCGCACAATAATTATGGGCATATGCTTAGTGGTGTTGGGCTCGCACAATAATTATGGGCATAGGTAGTCGACACTGCAAGATATATGATAAATATGTCTCCCTTGTGAGTGCTAGTTGACACAACTCCACATGAGGTATGGTCTAGTAAGAAGCCTTCAGTGGCACATCTCAAAGTATTTTGCTGTGACACATTTTTTCATGTTCCCAAGGAAAGGAGGAGCAAGCTGGACAATAAGGAAATCAAATGTATTTTCATTGGATATAAAGAAGGAATGAAAGGATATAAGCTCTCGGATATTGCATCAAGGAGAAAAGTGTACAATAGAAATGTGGTCTTGAGAGAAGTTGGAGGTAAGTTCGAGCTTGAGGAAGCCGTTCAAATTGAGAATAATCCTGATATAGTGTAGTTTGTACTGAGGAACAAAGAATATGATTCAGATGAGTTGACTGAATCTGAGGAAGAGGTGGAACAACTGACTCCAGTGGTAAGGAGGTCATAAATAATAAGAAAACCAATCGAAAGGTATAGTCCACCTGACTTCCATTCTGCATTAGTTCTAACTATCATCGATGATGAGCCCAAGTCAGTTGGTGATTCAATCGACTCAACAGATGGTCAACTATGGAAGGACGCCATGGTTGAGGAGATGGAATCCTTTCACAAGAATGATACATGGGATTTAGTCAAGTTACCTAGTGGAAGACATCCCGTCAGTAACAAATAAGTATTCAAGAAGAAGATGAATGTCGTAGGACAAGTCAAGAAGTTCAAAGCTCGACTGGTAGTGAAAGGTTATTCCCAAGTCGAGGGAGTTGACTTCGGTGATATTTTTTCCCCTGTTGAAAAACTAACTTCCATTAGATTACTAATGTCTCTTGTTGCAACATTCAATCTGGAGATATAAAAAATGGATGTGAAGACAATGTTCCTACATAGGGACTTGGAACAAGAAATCTACATGAAACAACCTGAAGGATTTGTAGTAAATGGAAAGAAAGAGTTGGTGTGCAAACTAAACATATCCCTTTATGGTCTAAATCAATTGCCAAGGATTTGGTACCATAATTTCAACACATACATACTTAGTTTTGGATTTGTGAGAAGCAAAGTTGGTCACTGCATATATTCCAAGGAAGAAGGTGGGAATTTCATATATGTAGATATGTATGTTGATTACATGTTGTTGATTGGAAACAACATGGACAAAATAAAGGATGTGGAGAAGCAACTATCCTCCAAGTTCGACATGAAGGATCTCGGTGCAGCTAACTTCATTCTAGGAATGGAGATTAAGAGGGATTGAGACGCTAGAAATATATGGTTGAATTAGACTAAGTATATTGAAATAGTTCTGAAATGGTTCAACATGCAGGATTGAAAACTGGTGAAGGTGCCAATTTCTGTGTGAGAAAGGATTACTACTGAACAATGTCCAAAGACACAAGAATAAATAGAGGACATGGCACATGTTTTCTATGCAAGTGTTGTTGGTATTCTAATGTATATGATGGTTTGAACTCGACCAAACATTTCCCATGTAGTGGGAGTGTTGAGAAGGTACATGTAGACACTTGGAAAGGAGAAATGGACAACTGTGAAGAGAGTATTCAGGTATTTGTGTGGCATGAAGGATTATGCTATATGCTATCAAGGAAGACCTGGAGGTGACAATGGTAAATTAAATGTACATGGATTTGTCGACATCGACTGGGATGGAGATCTGGATCGACGGAGGTCGAAAAACGGATATGTCTTCAAGATGTTAGATGGAGAAATAAGCTGGATGAGTAAGCGATAGTTGTTTGTAGCCTCGTCAACAACAAAAGTTGAATACATGGCAACCAATCATGGAAGGAAATAAGTGGTATGGTTCTAAAGGTTGTGTTCAAGAATCGGGTTTGAGTAGAGAGTTATGAAGGTGAGTTATGATAGTCAAAGCACAATATTTATGGAAAAGAACCTTGCTTATCATTCAAATACTAAGCACATTGATGTACAATACCATTTTGTAGTAGATATGGTGGAAAGTAAAAAGGTGCTACTGGAGAAAGTAGACAGATTGGAAAACATCGAAGACTCATTGACCAAGTGTATGAGTGTTGTGAAGTTCTCTTGGTTTAGAGAGGAAATGGGAATTTCTACCCTGGGTATGTGAATGAAAATTTAGGAATCTCTTGTTTCAACAAAGAAGACAACAAGTGGGAGAATGTTGGGTTGTTATATTCTTTGCAGTGAAAGTCTAGTTGAGGTGAATTGACTGATGGTCGAAGGTCGAGGTGGACTGATAACAAGTCAAAGGTCGAGGTATTGGACCAGATAAATTCTAAGTCGAAGATATAGATGACAATTCAAACATCAAGAGGTTGAAGTGCGGGCATGAGAAGACTGACTAGAGTCCAAATGAAGGTTGAATGGTATTCAACCAATAATCCAACTTGGAGTCAACTATAACAAAATCCTAGGATTTACAGGATTTGTAGCCAATGATTTGCATGGATTTGTAACCGTTTTGGGGCACCAATATTTAGGGTTTTCACTGTTGTAAATCCTATAAAGAGGTGTGTTGTAAGGCCATAAAGGATAATGTTGTAATTCAAGTTAATGCATAATAACCCGACTTTAGAGAAATATTTAGATGTAGGTTGTTGGTCATGTAGATGTAAGCCAGATTGGATACAGGGTTGTTCTTGTGCAAGCAAGAGGGTATGATGTCGATTGTGTC
>CBVK0100485419.1:0-18574 GCA_900067695.1 Picea abies
AGTTCCCTGGAGTGATAACACATGGTATCTTATGATCTTGGTACAAAACAACAAGGTTTTGGCAAAACACATATTGGAGAATCCCACAACGAAGTAGAATAATTCTCAGTCACTTCCATCCATGACATTGATTGTGACAAAGAAGAGCACCTTGATGTGGCTACTAAATATTCAAGTTTAACTAGTGACCAATATGGATGCTACATAATCGATAAGGCCCCAAACAAAAAAGAACCATGTCTAGGTGGACAGGAAGTCCTGTTACATAATTTTGGCACAAGGGGGCCTGCAATGTTCTTCTTTGGCCTTCTTAAAAAATGGTATCCATTGAAGCAAATATGGGGCGAACTTAGGCATTTAATACAGTGACGTGGACCAAATAGGGATTTTGAACCATTCATTGTCAAAAAAATTTAAGCTTTCAGAGATTGAGTATACACACTAAGATTAATCCTAATACTCAACTAGTGTATTTAATCAATTTTTTTAAAGAAATTTTAAATATTTTTTGAGCTTTCTATCCTCCTAGTTTTATGCTAAAACTTTCCCAAGTGTTTCCCAAATATGAGACATACTCATGCTCTTTTGTTTTTCAAAGTCATTTTGTAGTCCAAGTCATGATGTTTTGGTGGAAACTTGAAGGTTATACATACAAAATACTTGATAACAAATATTTCCCGAGATTCAAATGGAAAGACGATTCAAATAGTTTTAAGTGAACTAGAAATATTATCAGCTCTAATATGTCTAGTTTACCTGCTCAAAAGCAGGAACTGGTTCACTGAGAAAAAGTGTCCTTGTGGAATTATTCAACATTGAAAGTCTAGTAGAGAAATTAGATTTCATAATAGCTCCATGACCGAGAAAAAGACCCCTACACTTAGGAGAATCTCCTGCGATATTTCCCAGAGCCCACATAGCATGTAATACATACAAAATATAGAAACGAAGTAATAACTCATATATAGGATGAAGATTTGTAACAAATAAAAAAGAAACTAAATGAATCAGAGTGTGGTGCAATACCTACTATTGTGCATCATCATTAGGAGAACACAAAAGTTGGACAAACACATGAACTATACTACATTCAATCATAAGAGTTGTGTGCTCTATTGTTCATGATGCAATATTCATTAAAGCCAAAGCCACCTCAAACAATAAAAATGAATAATAAAGGTTTAAGAGATTAAATGACCAATGGTGACGACATCAAGAAACTCACATAGAGCATTTCAATCCAAAAATAATTAAACTTTCAAATGCAAGCAATGGTTCTAAAAAAACATCGTGAGGATTAACACCATTTCCACTTTTATTGGGATCTTACTACAGATCAAAGTATATATAGTTTGAAATGGGATTATCCCAAAAGGGATTTCATTATTTTATATTTGCTAGTCCAAGGAAACAAGAGTACTACCCATTAAACAAGTTTTTCAACCTGTGAGGTGCCATTTATGGACACCTCAATTATTAGTTTTAGATGAGCAAACAATCATTTTGATTTGGATTTTTCTAAAATATCAAAACAATTGGGATAGACCTATAGATATTTTCCAAAAACAGATTGAATAATTCCAAGGCCAAGTATTCATGTAGCTCTACTGTGAAGTTACCCATCAATGACCACTACACCATGTAAGTATTATGTGTAAAAATACTTGGGTATTCCTCCAGACTAGATAGTAATAGTGGTGGAACATAAGGCGACCTTGGTGACTTCAAAACTCAAAAGATACGAGCTAATATCTTAGCTTGCTGAAAGGTTTTATCCATTTACACTAAAATTAGCTTATCATGTGAAGGGTTATGAGTTAGAAAACCAAGTATTTTTAACATAAGGGAATATCTTTAATACTCGGGCATGGATAATCTATTCTCAAAAGTATCATCCCTCTTGCTTGAAAAGAATTGTTATTTTTACCACATGCACAATTGCTAAAGAAAATATTCAGAAATAAATGATTGGGAAAGGAAGTCAATTTTATTTTGGGGATATATAGGTATCTCTATTGAGGCTATGTATGTTCATTAGCAGTGAAATAAAGCCTATGATACCTAGGTGATTCCCTTGGGGCTATGGACACTTGCAGATGGTGGAGAAACACCATGACAACATGAGAATCCAGCTTGAAGAAATTTATAAATCTTGATTTAAAATAAGTTCTATGGTCATGTATCTAGCCCTAAACATTGGATTATGGTTCAAGATAAAAAGATTCACCAACTCCACTTTTTAGTTCATATGGTAAGTTACTATAGTTTGGGAATTGAATGAATTTGGGATTCCATCTGCAAGCATAACTTTACACAAACCCACTATAAGGATTGGATTTTTTTTTCTTGGATATCATTAATTTATATGTGTCTAGGTTCATGGTTTCATAGTGCATTTATGAGATTAATGGTTTTGACTATTGTGTTCCCATTTGTTGAGGCCTAAAAACCACCCCAAGCAAAACCAACTGATAATAACTGAAGCTATTTTTGATGGATCTAGTGCTAAAAGAGACATTTTTCATGAGTATTTTCTTTATCTTGAGGCTATGCAATGTCATGCACTTCGAATCCTTGTCAGTTATCCTCTGTTAAAAACCTCATTTCTCCAGTGCTCGAGCATTTCATCCACCATATTTTCATGCTCTTTTGTGAAAGATTGATGTATTTTTAGGCCATAATATTTTAGATCCATGAGTTTATGGTGTAGCTATATCATGATCATTATTACAGTCCTTTGATATTTCCATTTTCTCTTATGCTAGAGATGATGCACTTGGGGGAATTACAACTTCTTGTAGGGATCTTTATTTTCTTGATGCATCTTACTACCCAAATATTTCATTGGAAATTTTGAAAAAAATGTTATTTGAGAAATCATCAACTATTCAAATTGAAGGGATAGTTCCACGAATTAACTTTAGTAACTATGATCCAAAAGGAAAATAATTATTGGAAGTTGATGATGAGAATGAATCAATAACTAGAGTTCATATTCAATACATCTCATAGTTGGTCCAAATATTGCATTATTCGTTGAGGAAGAGATACAAAATATGCTATGGTAATAAAGGCAGTGAGGATACATCTCATAGTTGGTCCAAATATTGATTTCCTTGCTAAGGAATAGATGAAAAATACGTTATAGTAACAAAGGCAATGAGGAATCACTATACCTCTATAGGTATATCATTGAGAATAATGTACATGGTTATTTAATGATTTATTACCCAAAAGTATCTCTTTAAAGAACATCCTATGGTAGATTAATGCACTATATCCAAGAAAGAACATGATTTACATGGTGTTACCTCTTTGCTATCTGAGTTTTTTGAATCTAGATGTCAGAAGAAACATAGTGAAGGGGATATCAAAGCAGCGATATGGGAGGCTTTTGGAACTGTTGGTGCCTTGCAAATTTTGGTTGATTTTCTTACTATAATGATCATGGAACTTGAATAGGGTTCTTGCACTAAAGCCAATGACACAATAGTCCTCAAAGGATTACCTTCTACATAATTTCCTCTTTAAAAAAAATATGATGGATTGAATGAGCATGAATGTAACATCTTGGTAAGAAAACAACAAATGTCAAAGAACATATATGCAATCACAGTTTACCACAGAGGCATAAAAATATTACACCTCTTTCTTAAGGAAGCAAGAGATGCATCCCAATTATTATTAAGTGAATAGTAACACAAGTTTTACAATTAAGAGTAGCTTGATATCAAGTGCAAGGTTTTCCAAATTAGTACCCTAAATGTTAAATGATATATAAATTATTCTTTGTTGAACAACAATGAGTAAAACATATTCAATGCTTTTTCTTAATCAATTTGATGAAAATTGAGAAGAATGTCATCTTAATTAAAGTGTCTTATTATACTTCCAGTTGTGTACTATTTAGATAAAGTAGTTCTGTTAATAATTATGAGGCATCATTTATTTTTCTTACATCAAAATTGTATAAGAATTTGAATGGTTCAATCAGGGTATTCAAAAGGTAAAGAAAGTTGGAAGGAAAAAATCCATCCATCTATTCTTACAAATAGAAAATTTGTGTTGCAACAACCACTCATGATAATTACTCAGTAGAGACATTGTATTCTAAGCAAGGAAAAATTGATAAAAGGAAACATAATTCTGTTAAAGACTATTCCTTAAGATTCCTACAATTCTCTCACAAATTTCAAGAAGAGGATAGACCCTCTAACCTAGATTTTTTGCACCTTGCTTGGATTCTCTTACCTTTCATTGAGAGGAATATTTACCCTTAGATGGTGAGGAAAACTAGAAAAAAAAGGGATACCTTCCCCCAAGTATATTCTCTTCCCAGTCCCGTGACACTAACTAAATGAATCTATCTTTAAGAGATGAAAGAGTATGTCTACTAAATGATATTGATGATCTAAATGGTAGCAATCTCCAAATTAGTCCTGTACAAGATACTTAATGAAAGCAACATATCGTATTAATGGACTATTACACATGATTTTGTTCACTCTTATGTTATCTTAACAAGGGTGTATTCAGGCTCCCAACAAGAACTTTTTCCTGAGAAAAGTGGCACTTGTCTCCTTCTAGAAAGCATATTTTTTTAAGTGAGTTCGTAGGTTGCCTATAGCCTAGGGTGCGAGAATGCCTCATTCTCTTAGGCCACCCACAACTAGGGTGCGAACTTCTCACAGTTTGCTCCATACATAGGGTGCGAACCTTTTTTTAGGCTTGGAGAAAAGAAGAAGTCTCGAGGGTTATAGAAGGGAATCTTCTAGAGGATGAGTTGGCATTCGTATGGTTGGCATCCTACTGACTTATGTGATTTGGTGGGATCATCCTCATCCATGTAAGCATCTCATCTCTTCCTATATATTGAGAGGTTTCTCATGGAAAAGGTTAAGCAAGATTGAATGAGGAATTGGTGAAAAGATTGTGTGAGGAATTCTGCTTGAATGAAAGCTTGGAGCTCCCATTTGACCTATCAAGCTGGGCTAGATCTTCTTCATATGATCATAGAGCGAGTGTGTGTTGGAACCAAGGGCCACTGAAAGGAATCTTGCAACATCAAGGCGATCAGGTTGTAATCTTCTATTTCCATTTAATATGATACAAAGGCATGTCCCTTTCCCATAAAACCATTATTGTTTTATTGTGTAATTCCTTGATCATATGCATAGGTTGACTTTTGAATATACTTTGTTATCTTCACTTTGGTTGGTTTATGTTGTCTTGGAATTGATTGCATGAGAGTGCCAGAGAAAAGTAGGAACAACAGAGACCCAAGGAAGCGATCTAAAGGTATGTTACTTGTTCCTCTCTGCTAGTAGATTCAATGGTCACAACTTAGGGAAAGAGTAGTGTCCTATCTTGTTTTTTTCTAGATTCAAGTGGATCTAGGGAGATCTGTTAGTGTTCGCACCTACCGATTTGTCCGATAACAAAATTGGCGACTCCACTAGGGATAGAACCCATTCTTAGTGGTTTTTCTTGGTTTTTGCTTGGCCATTTTCTCTTGCCTCGCCTTTTTTCATTTCTATCAATCTCCGAGTCTTCAGGAGACCCTGACAAACTCTCTGGGTGCAGGATTCCCTTCAAAATTTTTGTCATTTTCCAAAATTTTGCCTAGTTTCAGGCCTTCTTGAACTGAACCCCTCTGTGGCTTGCGAGAACCCCTTAAGTTCGCACTCTGCCTTTTAGTCGAGTGTGAGATTCTCACACTTTGCTTGTAACTATCCTGCGAGAATGCTCCATTCTCGCACTGTACATTACTGCCAACCTACGAACCCATTTGCAAATTTTTGGAATTAAGGTTTTTTGCATGCTCAGATGCCCAGAGTTGTATGTGTGTCTGAAAAGAAATTATTGGGCCACTGATTGATTGTTTCTTGACTTCGGATTTTGTGAACAATCGGTCTTCGAAAATCAAAGAATCTTCTTGTTCATCTTTTCTCAACTTTCATCTCTTGACCTCTTCTTAGCAAGGTTATAATCTCTGATCCTAGAATCTGAATGCTTGTTTGGTTGGGAGCCGGTAATCAGTTTTAAAAGTTGGAATTAATTGTCTTTTTCAATTGCCTATTGCTTGGAAAATCTTTGTTCTTGTGCATTTGAAAATACTAGTCTTGTTTTCTTGTCATTTTTGTCTTCATTGAAAGATTTATTTGGGATTTTGTTGTGTGTTCTTTTTGTTTTCATTGTTTTCTTATTCTTTTAGTTCCATCTCTCGTGTTGGTTTCTAATCAAAATTAAAGACATTTTATTTTAAGAAACCTATTATTCAAAAATTGTGGCAATTAAATATTGAAAAAAACACGAATGGAGAATTTGCATTGCTAGTGATTGTTTGATTTGGCATCTTAAAGACTCGTGAATTATAGTTCATGTTGGTCTGGAAAACTCTTCTACCCCTCTCGTAAATAGGATTCATTGAACAAAACTTGTACATTTCATTCCTACTTGCGCATTTTTGGGTCAGATTCTTATACAACATTGGTTTCATCCCCGTGTCCTCTTGAGTAACAACAACCATTAATAAATATTGAAAAATTTTAAAATTTAACAAGTAACTTTTTCTAGGGCTCTTATACAGCAACATTAGCTAGGCTAGAACTTTGGAATAGGCAGTGAGACACACTCTCCAAAGTAAAAAACACACAATAGTATCTTGTGATAGGGAGTGTCAAATTCCATTACCAACATCTTGTCCTGGGAAGCCCTTCTCACACAAGGGTCAAACCCGATGTCGCATCAATATTGATGTAGAGATTGCACGTATTACGAGGGACACTTGGAGGTATACCCACGATGATGAGTGGAAGCCTCTCGAGCTGATTGTGGGCTAGATACCCTACCCTTGCATGTGGATCGGACTATCGATTGTTCCCCTAGGCATTATTGTTTTCGGTGGTAACCTTAGTTGCCTATCTTCATAGGTTCTTACACAAGGTGACTATGAAGGGGAAAGTTTTCATGGTACTTGGAATTGACATTAGCCAAACTCGCTTGGGCTCCTTGGAGGGTATACCCATGATTATGTGTGGGAGCTTGCACCAGGGTGTAAGTCCGTTAAGCAGGTCGTCAACGTAACTTTTCTACCCTAGCCCATCCCCTTCTTATCTCGCCGTTGCGACGTTGGATTTCATCACCAACTAGTGACTTTGATATTAGAAGGTATTGTTTTTTTGGTTTAGTTTCCTAGAATTTACTAGCACTTGTTGTTTGTCTACCCAAGTTGGCCTTTGATTTTCCTTTGTATTTTTTAACTCAATCACAATTGACCCTCCACACCATTCACATAGAATGCAAGGTTTACCCCCACATGATCTAGAAGGTTCCCAATCCTTTCCTACCAGCTCACTGAATGGCTCTCCTCAACAGAGTGAAGTCTAGGACCTCGCTACCCCACAAGTAAAAAGGACTGACTCTCTAGAAAGATTCTGAATTTCCAATTCTCGAGAGGACTTTCGACTTCACCCTGATTCCAAGATACGTATTGTGTGGGTTAACTCTTCCAGAGATTTTGTTGTACAATCTTCTGGATCACCAACCGGACCTTACCTTGGACTCGAGGGTCAAGATCCTTTTTGGACTTCTGGTGTTTTTAGATGGGATCTCTTTGGTTCAGGAGCAGGCATTGATATCACTGTCACACTTGAACTGCCCGAGACATCTGATCTAGACACGGTACCTTTTACTACTGATTATTACTTTCCTGGGATGGAAATCCCACCAGACAATCACATCTTGACCATCCCTTTAGAAATGTTCTATTACACAATGAGCCCCAAAACCATGAGTCTGCACACTGGGACTACGATAGCCAGCCAAGATCCCACTGGCACACCATTGTCACCCATATTCAATTCAACCCTTTCACCCGGATATCGTGCATTGAATGCCTCTATCCCCACTCCTTGACAAATGACGTACAAGACTCCTAGTGGTTCCTCTCCTTCTGGGCAACCTCCTCCCGGTTTCATTCCAACACTTCCTCGACCTCCTTTCGGAGGATCTTTTTCTTCCTCTGCCAAAGATACTTATCCTAGTGGCACCCTTTCATCATTCACATCTACTTATCAAGTTCCTATTGGTGGAAAATTTCACCAAGGAGGCCATACCCAAATCCCGTTTACAGAACAAGGTCTAATTGAGACCCAACCCCCGATTGGGGAGCAACCCCCACCAACCTCACCCTTTGGACAAAATATACCTTTGTCCCTATCCCATTATTGGAATTATCTTGTTCAACATAATCCTTTCTCGACTGGGGGGCAACAACCTCAAACTAGCTCCATTTCTCCCCCCAGCACAGGCCAGCCATACCTATGCATGTCCAATCCTATCTGGGGCTTGAATCCCCAGTCCTATACTCTTGTTCAAGGGTATAACCCTCTGAGTTACTTGCCTCCGTACCAACAACCGAACCTACTCGGATCCTTGCATTACATGCAAACCACTTATGGTCCCACTGGTTTATCGACGGGGCTTCCTCCCCAAAGTCACCAGTACCTACACGTGAACAGACAATTACCCTTATTAGCCACCTTGGACCTACTAGATCTATCATGAATATTTAATGACCCAATCCGTCACTCTCCCCACTGGCTTGTCATACCAGCCAAATTACCATCGGACATCCCTAAATTCGATGGCAAACCAGGAGAGGATATAAACAATCACATCATGACTTTTCACCTTTGGTTCTCATCGAACTCTTTGATGGATGACTCTATTTGCCTACGTCTTTTTCAATGAATCCTTACAGGGTCAGCCATGAAGTGGTACATAGAATTACCACGAGGTTTCTTCAATGACTTCAATACCCTCGCTATGTATTTTCTCACCCATTACCAGCTCTCGATCCAATATGAAACTGGAACTGAGATCTTGAGCTCTTTCAAGCGGAGCAAATCCACTCATATTTCTGATCATATTCATGAGTGGCGTCGTAGACGACGTCTCATCAAACTCGAGCTTCCTGATCAATTGATGGCTGAATGGTTCACGCAATCATTCGTGAATGGCATTGCTAGAGACATCACCATGGGTGGAGTTTTCACATAAGAACAGGCCATCAGTCATACCCAATACCTAGACCTCATTTACTCACAAACAGGTACTCTTTACAACTTGCTCCCTGACGCACCTTATCCTTCTACTTCTACTACTTCAACCACTCCTGCGGCTTCACATGTTGTTGATGGTGTCATTGGAACCTTCCATGACCAACCTCACTCTATCCACACCTCTGGCAACAACCCCAAATCTATGTCTTCTAATGTTCAAACTGGTCCGTCTCCTACCCCTCCCACCAGTAAGACTTCTGAGGTAAATGTTGTTCAATCTACCCCTTCCGATAGAAATAAATCAAAAAGAGGGAAGGGTAAGACCAAGGAGGACAAAAATATTCCACAAACTGAGAAAACTAAGACACCCCCTATTGATGAGAGAGATAAGCGCAAACCTCCATATCCTTGTCTTATCTATGGTGACAATCACTACATGAAAGATTGTCCACGTCATGCTGAAGTTAACAAGTTCCTTCAAGGGACCCCAAAACCTCCTCCTCCGGCTGTATTGTCACAACCCTTCCCCTCTCAACAATAGGCTCAATTGGTCATTCAAGACCAACCGTCCCCCTCCAATACATATTATGTATTAATGTGTACTAGTGATTCCAAGAAAAATGACATCACACTCACTACTCGAGCCAGAGATTATTCTTCTTCCAAAGAGAAGGTTGATACGATGCCGGCCTCATTGCTTACAACCTCTCTTATGACCCCACCTACCAATGGTCCTCTTCATCTTGAATGACTGAGCCTTGATACAGTTCTTCGCCCTCCCCCAAAGGGTGTTGTTCGAAAATCAGGTTTCAATCCTCATGCCCATGCTGTCCAGAACTATAGCATTGTCAAAGATCTAGCCCAAGCACTGTCCGTGATGTTAGCCCTTGAAGTCCTTCAAAGTTGTCCCACACAATGGAAGGCACTGTTGAAAGATATTGTTGGCATCGACCCTATGGATACAAATTTAATGATCTTTTACTTGGAAGATCACACTCCAAGATTACCCCCTCAACTCAAGTTCCAAATATAGGTTATTGTCTCCGAAAAGAACATTTGTAGAAAAGTTATCAACGAGGGTGCCTCGACGTGTGTCATGTCTTTCACTTGTTGAAAATCTATCGACTCTCCTTCTTTGACGGAATCCCACAACACACTTAAAGCCTTCAATGGCTCTAGTTTCAAACCTTACGGTGTTCTTTCATAGTTGCCCATTATGTTAGAAGGCAAAATGGTCCAAGTCGAAGTGGAAGTCTTTGACGCTCCTCTTGATTACAGTCTTCTTCTTGGCCGTAGCTGGATTGACTCCATGCGTGCAGTTGTGTTGACTCTTTTCTGTGTTGTATGTTTCCCGCATCAAGGAAAAGTCGTTATTGTCGACCAATTGGCCTTATTTCACTCCGATACACGTATCGGCAACATGTCATTCATTTCCAAAACTCCTCCTGGGTATGAGAATGTCGGGGTGGGTCTTCTCAAAGACTTCTCTTTGATGGGTACTTTCCCCATCCCGCCACCCGACATTCCACCTTTGTCTATCACTTCAATCAATATGATCTCCACCTCAGTTCATGACATCCATGCGTCTCATGACCCATGGATAGTCCCAGAACCCAATGATATTCTTTGTTATGGCAACGAGATGCCTCTCAATCTGGTTGAATCTCTTATCATGCCATTCAATCAGACACACTTCCTATCCTTTCTCTTGATGCTCCTGATCCGTTCCACGTCATCTTTCCTGCAGACAAGATGATTATGTCGGTCATGTCTATGGAAGATACCCCTTGGGACGATGGACATCATCATTCCATTCTCTTTCTGGAACAATCCACCATCATGAGTTATCAATCACTCTCGCCTCCCTCAACAGTTCTTGTTATTTCCACCGTTACTGAGTCTACACGAGATGTGCTTTACGAAGGTAACTTGAGAAATATTTCACCCATGATCCCCCTCGATATCTCCATCAAACCTGGAATTAGTGAAAATGTGCATATTGGAGCTTCATGTTCCTGTGACGAAGTTGTCCACTACAAGTCTCTTTTCCAAGAGTTTCGTGACGTCTTCACCTAGAGCTATGAAGAAATGCCTGGTATTGACCTCGCTATCATGATACACAAGATTAAGACATACCCAAACGCTAAACCTGTCCGACAATGCCTTCATCTGGTTCACCCATGTAAAGCAGCCACTATCAAGCTTGAAGTTGAAAAACTCCTCAAAGATGGATTCATTTACCCTATGGCCCTAACTTACTGGGTTTCTAACCTTGTTCCAATTGACAAGAAGCAAGGCACTATCCGCGTGTGTGTTGATTATAGGGATATTAACACATATTGTCCTAAAGACAACTTTCCAACCCCCTTTGTCGACCAAATCATTGATGACTGTGCCGAAAGAGAAATTTTCTCCCTGATGGATGGTTTTTCTGGTTATAATCAAATCAATATCGTCCCTGGGGACCAACATAAAAATTCTTTTATTTGTCCTTGGGGCATGTTTGCTTACCAGAAACTTCCTTTTGGTTTAAAAAGTGCCGGCGCCACCTTTCAGTGTGCCATGTCTTACGCTTTTCATGATATCAAGCATATTGTATAGCCTTATCTCAATGACTTACCTACTCATTCCATGTGTCGGGATGATCATCATGTACACCTCTGCGCCATTTTCCTTCCCTGTCGATTTTACCATATATGCTTGAATCCCCACAAGTGTGTTTTATGCATAGAATTCGACCAACTTCTAGGATTTATCATTTCACGTCAAGGGATCTGGGTTGATCCCTTGAAGGTTGAGGCCATTCTCAATCTTCCTCCCCCTTCCTCACTTCACCAGTTACAAATTTTGCAAGGAAAGGAAAACTTTCTTCATCATTTCATTCCAAACTATGTTGAGCTAGCTCTTGGATTTACGCGCCTGCTCAAGAAGGGATCCGAGTTCGTGTGGGATACCACTGCCAAAAAAGTTTTCGAAGCTTTGAAACTATCCTTGACTTATGCCCTACTACTCTTCCCACCTGACTACCATCGCGATTATTTCCTCTACCTCGCAGCCTCGGACCTTACCATCGCTATAGTTCTCGTCCAGGAGGATGATTCTCATGACGAACATGTCATCTATTACTTGAGTCAAAATTTCATGACTACTGAAACCAAGTATTTACATGTTGAAAAGCTGGCCTTGGCCGCAGTCCAAGCAGTCCAATTTTTCTGGCACTATATCTTCTCTCGCAAAACTACCGTTATTTCTACCTGCAACCCTATGCAACACATTCTTACACGCCAACTACTAGGGGGAAAATACTCCAAATGGATTGTGATACTCCAGGAGTTTGACTTAGAATTTGAACTTGGTAAGTCTAAGAAATATTTAGCATTTGCCGAGTTGATATGTGATCTTCCCTGCCCTGAGTCAGAAAACATAGCAACCGATTCATTACCTGATGAATCTCTTTTTCTGATTAGTTCTGATGACCTTTGGTATGGAGATATCATCATATATCTTCAAACCCAAACTTTTTGGCCTAATTTGTCTAGCACTGACCGACGTCAAATCTGCTACCAAGCCCGTCAATATATTATCCTCAGTGATACTCTTTATTGTCGTGGGATTGACTCCATTTTTTTACGTTGCCTCACTTTTGATGAAGCCGAGAAAATCCTCAATGAATGCCACTCCGGAGCATGTGGTGGCCACATGTCTGGGTATGCTACTGCTCAGACAATCTTGCGTGCTGGCTATTTTTGGCCTTCGTTATTTAATGACTGTATCATTTTCATCTGAAAGTGCCATGCCTACTAGGCCTACAACCACAAGATACGATCACACCCTACTCCTCTGCACCCTATAGTGTCCGTTGGTGTATTTGCGAAATGGGGTATCGATTTCATGACATGTCACCCTCACTCGGCTAGGGGGCATGGTTACATTATTGTAGCCATAGATTACTTTATGAAATGGGCTGAGGTGATGATGACATTTGACAATACTAGACAGACAACCGCATTATTCATATTCAATCACATCATTGCTTGTTTTGGTGTTCCTCAGGATATTGTCACCGATCACGGTAGCCACTTTAGAAACTTCATGATGTCCGAACTCATTGAAAAATTGGGTCTTCGCCATGAAAACTTGACACCCGATTACCCACAAGACAATGACCAAGTTGAAGCAATAAACAAGGTCCTTATTACCATGCTTCGACGAATGATATGGATTCACAAAACAGGTTGGCACACGATGTTGTTTTCAGCATTGTGGGCGTACCGGACATCCGTTAAGTCCGCTACTAGGTTTACACCATTAAAACTAGTTTATGGTATGGAAGCCATCCTACCAATTGAATGTGAGATACCTTCCTTGAAACTAGCCGTCGAACTCCTACCAAACACTTTTACAGAAGAAGAATGTTTGTTGCACCTCATGCAATTAGACAAGACTCGTCATGACGCTACTCTAGTAATAGAAGCCCAGAAAAAATGCGTCAAGGCCCAATACGACAAAGATGTCAAGCCTTGTGTTTTCGTTGAAGGCGATCTAGTTCTCCTCTACGAACAAGATCAGGATATCCTAAAAGCCAGAAAGTTCGAAGCTATGTGGCGAGGTCCTTATATCATTAAACGAGTTCTGGAGAAAGGAGCCTACGAGTTAGTGGATTATGATGGTATCCCTTTGAGTGAACCTAGAAATGGGTTGTACTTAAAGAAGTACTATGCATGAAATCACATGTGCATGAGTGCTTGTATTTTATTGTACGATACATTTGTTGCTTTGTTTTGATTTTGCATTATTTGGACTTTACCCTTGATTGCTTATTGTGCATTGTACTTGATTTCCAGATGTCAGAGTATTCGCTACCCCACATTGGCTTCGCTGATGGTGCTAGCCGTAGTACTCAGAACCTTGCTTCTGCTGCTTGGGAAATTTACGCCCCTATAAATGAACTCATCACTCTATGAGGTGTGTGTCTTAGACGTGCAACCAAAAATATTGCAAAGTATAGCGTCGTTATCAAATTATTGATTGATGTTATCTCGCTTGGTATCTATCACTTGGTTGTACGAATCGATTCGTAGCTAGTAGTACTACAGTTAAGTAATGTCTATGCTATTCGGAGTCCTACTTTATTACAGGTATATTTTCGAATTCACCTCTTGGAACGTTATTTGTATTATATTGAGTATCAACATATTCTTAGATGTCTAAATACATTAACTGATGCATTAGCTAACTATGTATTGGATAGACATTTGGGCCATTTATAAACCAATCACATCACATGTATCACACAACACAAGATAAGCCAGTAGAAGCCGTATATATGTATATATAATGATCAAAAGTTTGTTTACAAAACATTTCTGTCTGAGGATCAAAATTTCAAAATCTGAAGCTCATAGCTTCTACAAAGTAGCATCATAGATGACGCTCATGATAACACATGACTACCTGAGCCACCCTACGAATAAGTCGGCCAATAGACTTTGACACCCCCACAGTATGGCACTGATAATGCTGAGGGACTTCCCCGATAGTCATGTCTGGAATGTCAGCAGTCAATCCTTCCAAGTTTTGCTCCACTGCCTCATAATCTTCAGCATCCCATCATGGCACTAGAGCCACCTCTCCTCGTCGCTGAATATGAGATGTACCCGGAGGCTGGTATGGCCCCACATATGTGTCATTCAAATGTGATTTCTTGATCAGTTCTTGGGCAAAAAAACATTTCATATGATAAAAATTACAAAAACATTTAAAAGAAAATGTGTACTTCTTACCTAGATCTCCTCACTGAGCGTCCTTAGGTAGGGATAGATCCGAATCCCCTCGGAAATCCAAGTTGACATAGGCATAATCATCCACCATCAGCATCTGTGGCCATAGCCAGTCAAAAAATGAATCATTATATTTGATGATTGGCCCAGCTACATGTCGGGCCATGAGGTTGCACCACCTCAACATCCTTGGATCCTCTGGAGCTGGTAAACCCCACTTAACCTACAACCTTAACAAGGGAACCCTCTCAAGAAAGAAGGACACCAAAAGTGATCCATACCTGAATTGATTCAAGTCGCCTTTCCTGCATTTGGTCAACTTCCTCTTTATGCTACGAAGGACCGTGTTTGACCAGTTAAAAATCTGAGGCTCAGTACACTCTATGGCATACTAAAAATAGCTCTGGAGAGACATGTGTGGAGTAGTGCTCCCAACCATACGAGCAATGGTGAACAGGATGGTGTGAAGGTTCAAATCCTGGACCCCCTAGATAACCACCTTACCTTTACTTCTTTCTGCCTCTGGAACACAGTACTGGTGACAATATTCACTCATTGGGAGTCCTCCACCTCGGCTACCGGTCAAGCTAGCATGGTACCCATGTCTTGATAATCCTTTTAGGAAGTAAAAATCCACGATATCCAAGGACAATGTGTGGACCCCCACATGGAATACTTGCTGGTCTACATCTCACATATGGATGAGGTACTCCAACAACCTGACTTGGGCCCTCATACCCGGTATCCAAAAGAATTTCAGGAGACCAGTCTCATAGAGAGGCAACGGTGCCCAGGTCATTCCCGACAATACATCATCTTCTTCGTGCTCTCTTTCGCGCCACTCTAAAACCATCGTGATAGTTAAATACCTACACAAGAACCATAAGAAGAGAGTTAGTAACTCATTTCAAATCTTAGCACTTTTTCATTGAGGAAAAAATCATTTCAAACTTTCATTTTGCAGTTCTCGCAGGTGCCCCTTTAGCACAGTGTGAGGTTCTCGCAGGTGCCTTTGGGGCCACCTGCGAGAATCATGCATTCTCGTAGGTCCCGCATGGATAGGGTGCGAGAACGCATGGGCATGCGTTTTGACCCTAAAACAAACTAAAAAACTTGAAATTTGCCAATGAAAACAAAAAATTGAACCATGAAAACGTAGAAGACAGAGAGCTTACCTCACTGATGGAGATGGTTCGCCAAACGGTTTCTTGTACCTTCTACAATTGAGCACTGAAATTCAAGGGAAAAAGAGAGGTTTTGGGCTAAATTTTTGGCAAAAGTCACAATGACTATGATAAAATCCATTTTACCGACTTATATTTGGTCTTTACCATATTTATGATTTTTTATATAATTTTATTTCATTTAACCTAATGCCTAATATCTCTATGAGTGTGCCCTTTTGCAAATATAATGAATTTGAAGTCTACACGAAAGAGTATGGATATTTTCTCTTTTTGGTCGCATGATTCAATATTTTTTATGGTTTTTAGACAAAACCTCGAGCGTGGTATTTGTTTGTTCTCGTGCTCGAAAATACATGAGAATGTAGTCGAGCACATGTTTATCACTTTTTCGGCCTCATCAAGGTTATACGAAAAAGGAACCCCCTGGAAACCTCTTTAAGCTCTTTTCAGACTCTCTAAACATGAAAAGATTGCCAAGAGATCTTGCTATTTTCACACTCATTAAAGTATTTGAAGAAAGCATCTGTTGGACAATAATTTATCTCTTTTTTGATCTCTTCAGACTACTTTACAAAAAAGGAACTGAGAGAGTTCTCTTTTGAGTTTTTTTCCAGACTTTATAATCATGAAAAACCTTCGAAATACCCACAATACCCACAATGGGACTGAGACACTCCTTCTTAGGCTTCGTTAAACATACTCTGAGGGACTCATCCGAAGGATGAGATTATATCAAAAAGCATATGTTATCCTCCTCAAGCTTGCGTAAAAATAAAGAGGTACTCGCTGAAATGGTTATGGAAAATTTGGGAAAAGGGATATGTTTCCATCTTCATATTAATGGCAGTAAGTGTCACTCTTGAACATGACACCCCCTATTCATCATTTGAATCCGGGTTGGGAAATCCATTTGTCTCTCATTCAACTTTCTATCAGGTCACGTCTTGAGTCATCATTGAGTCAATGCTGCCAAGTCCTTGGTCGTGTCATTCATATTCTCAAGAGTTGTCCACACAAACCTTTTATTGAGTCAACCATCTGTGGTTGTCCATTCTTACTATGTCGGCCTTCCCTATGTCTGTGTCCACACTCATCCATGATCTATTCTACCTTCAAAATATGTTACTTATTTCGTGTCATTGATGAGGGATACATCAAGGCCCTCCTGTGACAAGTCTTGTTCCGTCGACTCCAACTCATTATCCAGAATCAAGATTTAGAAATCAATTAGTTCCTTGGAACCTGCATGCCTTAATGGCAGGTCTCCTCGCTGTCGATAGAGGTTCACATCATTAATCTATGATCAAGAGATTCTGCCGAGTGCTCGACTCCAGCTCATATATTCACATTTGTTTGGATTGTACTTTTGTACCTTGGGAGTCATTGACATCAATGGTTATTTCCCTCGCACTTGTTAACAGTTTTCATTAATGATCGGTAATCAAGTGGTTTCTAACATGATCGACTTCAACACATGTAATCACATGGTTAGATTTTTTCTTGTGGTGGAGTTGAAAACCCTGTGCCTTATTTGTTTTGGCTCAGGTTGCGATAGGAGTATGTATAATTTGTATTGACACATAGATCCACTTTGTATGTTGCGTGGCTATGTCATCTTCAGATCAAATAATTTTCACATAGATCCACGATGTATTCTTGGTGGCTATCTGTGCAAACTTCTCGCAGTTTTTTCCATACATAGAGTGCGAACCTATTTTTAGGCTTGGAGAAAAGAATAAGTCTCGAGGGTTCTAGAAGGGAATCTTCTAGAGGATGAGTTGGCATTCGTATGGTTGGCATCCTACTGACTTATCTGATTTGGTGGGATCATCCTCATCCATGTAACCATCTCATATCTTCCTATATATTGAGAGGTTTCTCATGGAAAAGGTTAAGCAAGATTGAATGAGGAATTGGTGAAAAGATTGTGTGAGGAATTTTTCTTGAATGAAAGCTTGGAGCTCCCATTTGACCTATCAAGATGGGCTAGATCTTCTTCATATGATCGTAGAGTAAGTGTGTGTTGGAACCAAGGGCCACCGAAAGGACTCTTGCAACATCAAGGCAATCAGGTTGTAATCTTCTTTTTCCATTTAATATGATACAGAGGCATGTCCCTTTCCCATAAAACCATTATTGTTTTATTGTGTAATTCTTTGATCATATGCATAGGTTGACTTTTGAATATACTTTGTTATCTTCACTTTGGTTGGTTTGTGCTATCTTGGACTTGATTTCACAAGAGTTCCAGAGTGAAGAAGGAACAACAGTGACCCAAGGAAGTGATCTAAAGGTATGTTGTTCCTCTCTGCTAGTAGATTCAATGGTCACAACTTAGGGAAAGAGTAGTGTCCTCTCTGCTAGTAGATTCAATGGTCACAACTTAGGGAAAGAGTAGTGTCCTGTCTTGTTTTTTTCTATATTTAGGTGGATCTAGGGAGATATGTTAGTGTCTGCACCTACCAATTTGTCTGATAACATGGACTACATAGTAGAAAGTGAGATCGGAAGAGCGTCGTGTAGGGAAAGAGTGTAGATCTCG
>CBVK0100485420.1:0-18573 GCA_900067695.1 Picea abies
GTCTGCTGAGGAGCAGATGAGGTATTGTGTGATATCTCTCCCCTTTAAGTTTGTGATTTTCTTTTAGGCCAACCATATTTGTGGAAGCAACATGTTGTGTATGAATCTAGACCCCACAGTTTTATTATTACCTTGGGTAGACAATTGTACAGGATACCAGAGGTAGCACTACCTACCGCTATTTCTTTAATCTGTGTTAAGAAATGCAATAAGGTCATTTCACAGACTAACAAGTTCATATTCTTTGTGATACATGCTCACAGTAAGAAGAAGGTCTCTGCCACATATGTGACCTGCACACAGAGCCTCTCTTTGTAGAAAAATCAAGTGGATGGGATCGTGGAACAATACAGAGACATACTATCCTCACCCACCAGGGTACCGACACACTGCCAAGTCAAACATCCAATATATATAACCATTGGTGCCTCGCTACCTAATGGAACATTTTATCGTCGCTCGTTGATGGAGAATGATGAAATCAAGCACTAGATCCAAGAGATTCTTCAAAAGGAGCACTTCTAACCCAACTGCTCCTCTTGCAGAAGCTTGATTGTGCTGGTGCAGAAGAAAGATGGAACCTGGTAGCTCTGTATTTATTACAGAGCACTAAACAAAATCATAGTCAAGAATTGGTACCCAATTCCTTGAATTGATGACCTTCTTGACCAAATCAAGGGGGAAAAGTTCTTTAGTAATATTTACGTAAAGTATGGCTACCACTAGGTTCCCATCAAACCAACTAATGTATGGAAGACATCTTTCAAATCTAAAGAAGGTCTCTTCGAATGGTTGGTCATGCCCTTTGTCTTAACAAATGCATTGACAAATTTCATGAGGTTAATGGATGATGTATTGAGACCCTTCACCAACTATTTTGTGGTGGTATATTTGGATGACATCCTCATCTTCAGCAAAACTTTGGAGGAGCACATGCAACATATTCAATAGGATGTTGGCACTCTACTGCAGTACAAGCTATATGCTAACTTAGAAAAATGCTCCCTTGGCATGAACATGGTTCAATACTTGGGCTACATTGTTGATGGACATGGGGTACATGTGGATCCATCTAAGATCCAAGTCATTCTTGATTGGCCAGCCCTGACCATAGTAACCAAGATTCATAGCTTCTTGGGAATTTCCAACTTCTATCGGAGGTTCATGTTGGGATTCTCCAATATTGCATGGGCCCTTAGCCAAGAAACCAAGGGCGGTGGTAGGGAAAATTTTTCATGGGGGTAGTCACAACAACGAGCATTTGAGGATATAAAGCATCGCTTGTTCTTAGATCCAATACTCTCTTTTCCTGATCCGCACCAATCATTCGATATTGACACTGATGCATCTGACTGTGTTGTCAGCACAGTTCTCACCCATTAGGGGAATCCATTAGCATACCATACTGAGACACTCTCAAATACTTTCTGAAATAACCCCACCTATGAAAAATAAATGTATTCCATTGTGAAATCCTATCGTCAATGAAAACATTACATTTTGGGCAAGGAGAGAATCATCCACACTAATCACAAGCCTATGTAGTTCATACAGACATAGGGGAAGTTGTTGAACAATCACCATCAAAAGTGTTCCACATATCTACAATAGTTCCATCTCAACATAAAGTATAAATCAGGGAGAACAAATCGTGTTGTTGATTGCCTCAATCACCCTCCTGTTCCTGCACTCACCACAATACTCCATTCCTACGGGCATGAGGCATCTGAGATGCCCCAACTTTATCAATGTGAACCGAAATTTGCAACCACCTATCATCCCTTTGGTACAGGAGAAAGTTTCACTTATTTTCACATCTAAGATGGATTTCTATGCCATATGGGCCACCTCTATGTTCCCACAAGAGAGTGTACAAAGATGATATGGGAGTCTCACTATAGTCGGCTTGCAGGACATTTTGGCGTCGATAAAATGGTGGTTGTTCTACAAAAACATTTTAGTGGCCAAAACTTCAACAATACATGAACAAGTATATCAAATCATGCACGACATGTTCCATTTCCAAGCCAACCATAAAGAAGCAAGGCTAATACACCCCTCTTCCTACTCCAGAGAGGCCTTGGAAATCCATCTCAATGGATTACATCTCTGGCCTTCCGTCCACCAAGTATGACAATGATTGTGTATTTGTGGTGGTGGATTAGTTTTCGAATATGGCCATTATCACAGCCTGCAAGAAGAACATCATAGTGACATATACTTCCAATATCTTCTTTGAACGAGTGTGGGTCAATTTTGGGATACCACAAACCATGACCTCAGATTGGGACAACAAGTTCCTCAACACATTTTGTTCGATTATCTGGTCATTGTTGGACACAAAGTTTACTAAATACACTACTTTGCACCCCCAAATAGATGGAAAGATAGAGGTCTTCAATCAAATGATTGTGCACATCCTACGCATGTACAAATCTAAGCATCTGCATACATGGGATGAGATTCTTCCTTATGTTCAGCACATCTATAACATAGCTCTTCATAACTCCACCAGCCATATCCCATTTCAGGTAAGGCTGGGACACCAACCCTTGGGTTCCATTCATGTTACAATACCTCTTGAAACCACACAGGAAGAACCTTCCCATGTTCAGTCAGAGTTCGACAAATCCCCCATATTCATTGAGAGGAATCAGCACATCCTCCAACAGGTCCATGAGATTTTGTAGAAAGCTAATGTGAAGTACAAGAAACTCCATGATCAATACCGGGTACCATACCAATTTCAGGTGGGAGACAATGTCTGGTTACATTTGCAGAAAGAGTGCCTTAAAGGGAACCATCAGAAGCTTTGCCCACTTCGCTATGGGCCTTAGACTATCACCAAGGTTGTAGGTAGCAATTCTTTTAAGCTCAACACTCCACCCTTCCTTTGCTTGCACCTAGTGTTCAATGTGGACCTCCTTCAGGCATAGTTTCCACCATTATTGGACACCTCAGAGATCATCGAAGTTGACACCAACAGAACTCAACCCCGACTACATGGAACATGCCTCCACTGATCAGATAGTGGACACATAGGTCAAGGGCACTCACCAACAGAGGATCCAACTTTATCGGGCTGTCAAGGCAGGGAAACTCCTACACCAAGGCAAATGGCTCCCCCGAGGCCAAATTCAGTAGAAGTTTCCTCACCTTATAGGGGGACTCAATGCAATGGAAACCATTACTTCCTAAGAGGGGAGGACTGATCCAAGTGGATATTTGTGGCCACCCACATACTCCAACTGACTCCTCTTGTTAGTTTTTAGTTCATCACGTTCTTTTGTAATCCTTTCTAATTGTGGTTTCTACACTTCTGTGGATATCTGAATCCCTACACAGTTTCTAGGTGGATATTGGTGGTCGCCCACCTAATCCAACTGACTTATTTTGGAATTTTTCATATCAGCACATCTTTCTATACTTTCAGGGTCGTTTTAGTGCCCTAAATAGTGTCTTTTTGGCATGCCACAATCAAATTGTAGACGAAGTGGGAATTTCATGACATAATGTGTATCTCTCTAAAATACCTTTCCAACAAGCTATCACGCACCTAAAATGGAGGTTGTATGCAAAAGTTACGACCCCAGGAAGTTGAGGTACCAACTTACCCATAGGGGCCCACATAAATTTTGGTGTTTCATCTCCTTGGGTTAGTTTTTTGGATGTCTAGGGTTTTGGAATTCATGAGTAATGTTAGAAAGGCCTCTAGAGTCTTATTGTAATAACTTTTATCAGACCGATGCGTGTAGCAAGCCACATCTCTTCTCAAAGATATCTACCACCATTCGAGCAAGTTGTTTCCAACTCTACAGTTTTACATTTTCAGCCTATTTCATTTATTCAATAGAATTTATTGTTCATTGGATATCTATTTTTTTTGTTCATATCTTTGTGTTATTACATTTATTCTATTATTCCTTGCATTCCTCTCATAAATCTGGATCACTTAAATGGTTGAACAAACTTCAAATTTAAAACTATTGAGACAATTGAAATTGGCCTTTTGGTGAAACTTAAAATAACTTTAAACATGAAGAGTAAATGTAGTTAAACAATAAATAGTTAAAAAAAAAATTATTTTTTTATCAATCAATTAAACAAAATAAAATGTAAACATAATCCTAGGAACTAGACTAGTTGTTTTGCAGCTATTGCACTTGTTTTTCTTTAAAAAAGAAAACTATAAAAAATTTAATGATATTTACATTAAAGTGACAACACACATTGTCACATAGGGTCATGGCTAGGCAATTACTTAATGCAGTTGTAGTAATTATCCCTTCAACATAGCATCATTCATTTCTATTTTGAAATATTGACCATTGCGGTTCTGATTATGAACAATGGTCCTTTCATTTCTCCCATAATACATCTTTGAATTAAAGAAAAGTATAAAAAATTTAATGATATTTACATTAAAGTGACAACACACATTGTCACATAGGGTCATGGCTAGGTAATTACGTAATGCAGTTGTAGTAATTATCCCTTCAACATAGCATCATTCATTTCTATTTTGAAAGATTGACCATTGTGGTTATGATTATGAACAATGGTCCTTTCATTTATCCCATAATACATATTTGAATTAAATCTAGTAATTCATGTTGAATTTTCTAGAAAATTTTAGAACATTGTATGCATTTAAGTTTAAAGTTTAAAATTTATTAGTACATTTAAAAAAAAATAGATAAAATGCATACTTAAAAGAATATTTATTTTTTTTTTTAATCTAATATAATATAAAAATAAATGACTTCAATTTTACATCTTTTAAAAAGTTATAGTTTTACATCTCACTTAATTTAATTATTCTTAATGCTATTGGATTCCTCAACATATTTAATAAATCCAGATTGACTTTAACAATATTTAATAAATCCAAAATTATACCATAAATCATACTAGTTTTAAAAGAATAAAAGAATCAAGGAACCATGATAGAGAAATACATAAGCTTATAATAGAGAAAACTAGAAAATCATGAAGGTTAGTATAAGCTATAAAGGAAAAGTTCATTAATGTTGAGGTTAGTCATAAGGAAATATAGATCCATTCATAAATCTCCATTTATAATATAGGTTTAATATAGGGGAAACTTTTGTCTTGACTAAAATGAACTATGGTTTTTTAATAGGGATATATGCTTGCTTTCATATGAGCAAATGATTGAGAATAAAACTATTTAGAATGACAATATATCTTAAGATAAAATTGACCCATTCACTCCCAGGAATGTTGGTATTTGCATTGCATTTGAGAAGTGATATTTTTAATTCAATTTCAACTCAATAGTATTTGTATTATCTAAAATAAATATTCTTACGAAAGAAGGGGGAAAAATGGTACTCTTAGAATGATAACATATAGAATCATAATAATGAATCCTGAGTGTTAAATAAGAAGCATATGAATGGATTTGGATGGAGGTTTTTTGGGTCTGAAGTCGGTAGTCTAAAGTGTTTTTTCTCGTGCATGGATTTTTCCCAATAGGATCCCAACCCTCATCCCATGTGTTTTTTCTCATGCATGGAGGCTTCCCAATAGGCTCCCACCCCCCATCCCACTCTACTCCTTCTTTTTTTGGTCTATCCCTGTCAAATTCCCATCCCCTTTTCCATTCATCTTTCACCTGTATCCAATGTGTTATATGGCCTCACCTTGGGAGTCTTTACGTTCCTTACATATTTGTTTGTTGTACTAGGTAGGCATAATTATTTTGCAGAGGAAGATGAGTTGGATTACGATCTCTCCCCTCCATGTGTCAGGGCCTTCCTTTTACATGAAGAGTTTGTGAATCTGTCCTTTTCCTCTCCCTTCTCTAGTTCTATGACCTCTTTTTGCGACTTCAAATATCACCTTGCATGAGTGAAGAAGGATGTTTTTCATGCCGAAGATCCCATCATTAATGAACCTCCTTCCATATTCCCCATTTATATTTCTGATGAGCCCTTTCCTCGAGAATATTGTAAAATATCTCCCCCGCCTTCTTCTTCTTCGAGGATTTTGTAGCCTTCTAGTCCCTTGTAGACAAGCCTAGAAAAAAAGGAAAAAGATTAGATATTGTTGAGGGGGATGAAGGATAAGGGAGAGATCCCTGGTGAAAAGTAGTCCATACCGAAGAGAAGCTCCAGGTGTATTTGGGGAAAAGGTGGTGTTGTTAATATGGTGTTGGGATAAGACATATACATTGCAGAGGTAACTCAATTCATGGGCAGGACCTTAGTAGGACAGTTTACTGGAAAATCCGTTGTGGATAAGGATCTACATGGATGGATGGATTCACAATGGAAACCCTTGCTAGGGTATATCCCCAAAGAACACGTGTTGACTAGGGGCTAGTTTTCTTTCCTTTTTTGGATGGAGGAGGAGTCTTCATCAATATTATAGAAAATTTGGACGTGTGAGACTTTTGGTTTCTCCCTTAAGCCTTGGTCAGTGGTTTTTGACTTGACTAGAGAACCAGTTTCCCTTGTGAGAGTATGGGCTATCCTTTCTGGATTACCCTTGGCCTTCTGATCTAGAGAATATATGGAAGCCATCGATAATAAACTTTGTTCCTTCTTCATACTTGAATCGAATTGGGAATTTAAAAAATCTCGATGTTGGTCATGGGTACAGATCGAGGTGGATGTATGTGGTGGTAATATTGGTAATGTCAACATTGTATACACTGATAAAGTCTAGCACCAGAATATTGACTATTGGAACTTACCCTTTAGATTACTTGGGTGTCACAAAATTGGTCATACTCATGCTCAGTGTAATCGACCGACTCCTCTATTTCAAAGCCATCCAAAGGTTTGGAAGTCAAAACACACAATGGGAAGATCCTATGTTATGGAGGAAGTCTTTTTTGATGGTATACCAGTGCAGGCGAATTTATGCTCGTATGTGGTGGTCTCCTCAAGCAAAGCTCTTGGCGAATTGGCTCAATGTTATTAGTGAAAAGGTCTGGTTCTTTCTCCCCTAGTTTTTGATCCTATTTCAGTCTTTGAGCTCGATTTACCTGTGACTCCCTTGTCAGAAATGGTTTTCTCTCTGTCTCCTCATTCCCCTTCTCCTCCCCCTTTACTAGATGGTTCCCCCCCTTCTAGAGTGACTCTTTCCTCTCATCTCCTCATCATGTCCAATTTAATCAGTTGCCTCCCTTATGGCCTCTCCTTTCCCCCTCTCCTATTCTTTTTTCCTCCCTTGATAATTGTCCTCCCCCCTTCTCCTCCCCTCTCTGCCTCAGTCCCTTGATAACTCTTCCCTCTAATACTCACTCCCCCTCTCCCTCATCTTAAGTTTCCCCCTCTCCCCCTATTCACATCTATGCTCTACGATCAAAGGATCATCTGAAGGAGATAATCTCCTCTAAATGAGATCTATCTCTAGATCCCCCTAAGGTGTTGTTTAAATATTGTAACTTGGAAGAATATTCTAATTGTATTTGAGTTATTATTTAATAGATCAAATCCTATTTTGTGGATTGGTGAAACTACATTTGTATAGTGGCATTTGTAAAGTCATCCCTTAGTAATTATAAAGTGGTTTTAACCACTTCTAGGAGAAGTTGGCCCCACCAAGTGAAGAGACATAACCCTATCTCCTCCTCAACTTGTATTTATATGTGAGGATAGTGACTCACTTGAACACACACACTCTCACTCATCTAGTGTGCATATGTTGAAGGTAGTTGCAGTTGCAGGAGGAAGGAGAAGAGAGGTGCATGCTCAGTCTTGGTTTATTCTTGGTGTTTTGGTCTTAGTCTTGGTATTGTATTGGCAATCTATTATTGAGGAAGAATTTGTTGGGTTTTCTCCCCCATGAGGGTTTCCTAGGATAAAATGTTGCATACCTTGTGATTATGTTTCTTTTAGTGATCCTCTTTATGTTGTTGTTTTGGAAATCCATTGAATGCTCATGTAATTTGGAAATAACCTAATAAAAAAAGTAAAAACTTAACATGGTATCAAAACTTGATTGAATAGAACACCTTTCATTGGTTATCTAGATATCATTATTGTTGTACAAGAAAATTAGGGATTTTTACTGAAGAAGAATTTTTGACCAAAAAATATCTTGGTAAGTGCATCGTGACCTAGTGCATCTTTTGGCATCTTGAGAGAAATTTTTTAGTGGGAAGATTCTATAGAAAGTCAAACCCTATTTTTGAATGGTACCAAAACCAGTACGAGAAGTACCATTCCATAATTTCACAGGTCAAGTTTGAAGGGGAAAAACTTGGGATTTTTTAAAACTTTCAGCTCCAAAAAACTCACCTCAGCCCAGCACATCTCTTGGTAAGATCAATTTCAATTTTTGAGCATTTTCATTTTCTGGTCATTTTCTTAGCTCTAGGTCAAGATTTATGCAAGTACCAAGCTTGTTGACAAGTTAGAAGGTGTGGAAAATTTTTGTTTTCGGAAGTATATAATTGGACTCACTCTTGAAGAGAACGACCTCACAAAATTCATAAAAAAAAATGTACCGGAACCCGAAGAATATGCATCCAAAGAGAAGTACAAGAAAGATATGATTAATTCTAAAAGGATAATTGCATACTCTATTCGATACCACTTGATCCCTCAAGTGTCTTATAAGAATACTCCAAAATATATATTTGATTCCCTAATCAAAATGTACGAAGGAAAGAACATCAACCGGAATATGAACTTGAGAACCCAACTCAAGAATACAAAGATGCAAAAAGGAGGAATAGTTCAAGACTATTTCTCTAGGGTTTCTCAATTCAAGGAATAGTTAGAGGAAATTGGAGAAAACTTAGATAAATATGAACTCATAATGACAACTCTTAATGGACTCCCAAGAACTTTGGATGCCTTCATCCAAACTATTTGTACAAGAAAAGAGAAACTCCAATTTGACAGTTTATGGGAAGAATGTGTCAAGAAGAAGCAAGAGTGGCCAACTGAGAAGACATCCTATTAAGAGATGAATATCAATCCCTATCTTCTCATGCTAAAGGTGGAAAGAAAAAGTCTCATTTTCAAAAGGAGACCCACTTTCATAAATATTCTCACTCTCCAAAAAGATTCCAAAACTATCATAAGGGTCAAAGAGAGGGAAAAGATTCATCCTCCTATCAATATTATCATTGTGATAAGATGGGACACATTTCTAAGAACTGTCCTTCCATAAGGGAAGAATATAAGAGAAGAAATAATAAAATACATCGTGCCCATGCAACTAAATATGATGATCCACCCAAGTTAACTAAAGAAGATATTGAATATTATGTTTTGTTTTCTTCCCTCTCAGGATCTGTGGCACCTGGAGAGGATACTTGGCTCTTATATAGTAGTGCCTCTAAGCACATGAAAGGTCAGAAAGACATTCTCTCTAGTTTTATAGAAAAGGACTTCCCCCATAAATTTTCACTTGGAGATGATTATCAATACCTTATCGAATGAATGGTATAATCCACCTACAAACTTGATTCAGGAACTCTGATGAGAATGAAGGATGTACTCTATGTACTAGGTTTGACAAAGAACTTACTTTCTATCTAAAACCTAGATAAGAAAGGTTTTAGGGTTTCATTCATAGATGGTGAAGTTCTTATGTGGTCAAAAGGAAAAATATAGAAGATGCAGTTGTTATTGGAACAAAAGAAGGTGGTGTGTACAAGTTAAAAGGCTACTCAGATGTATCCTTGACTCACTCTACTAAAATTCCTTGTGAACTTTGGCATAGAAAACTAGCTTACATCAACTAAAAATCCTTACCATATGTAAGGAAGGTAGTTACAAGTTTACCATAACTAAAGGTTGATCATGAAGGTGTATGCAAGGGATGTGCACAAGGAAAGAACATAAAGAATCATTTTCCAAAGAGTGACAGTAAAGTAGAAGGAATTATGTAACTTATCCACTCAGATGTATGTGGTCCAATGCCATCAACCTCTCTAAACAGGTATGTATAATATGTATCCTTTATTGATGATTGCTCTCGTAAGACTTGGGTTTATTTCTTGAAGTCAAAAGATGAAGTACTTGGAAAGTTCCAAGAATTAAAATCCTTGGTAGAAAACCTCTCTGAAAGGAAAATCAAGATACTCAGGTCAGACAATGGAGGAGAGTACACTTAAAATGAATTTGGAATCTTTTGTAGAGATGTTGAGATTAAAAGGGAGATCACCACTCCCTATAATACTCAACAAAATGTTGTAGTAGAAAGAAAGAATAGAATGATTATGGATGCACTAAAGACTGTGATTCACTATCAAGATGAAGAAACAAGAACAACATTATATGTCCAAAACAGATTATCCCTTAGTGCACCTGGTTTCAAAAATCCTGAATAAATGTTCACCAGAAAGAAGCTAGAAGTAAGCCATCTCAAAATATTTGGTTGCCCAGTATTTGTACACATTCCAAAAGAAAACAGAACTAAGTTGGATCCTTAGGGAAAGAAGGGAATATTTGTTGGATACCATGAGGTCTCTAAGGCCTCCTAAATTTACATACCAAGTTACCATCATATTGAGATCAACAGAGATGTAACCTTTGATGAAGATACAACACTCAAAAAATCAAGGAGATGCCATCTTGAATAAGTATATGAAGAAGAACTTGTAGATCCCAAAGTTGCATAGTTCGTAAAGGAAGTTGTAGTTATCCATGATGATGAGATTTGAAAATATCATGATATGATAGAATCTCAGGAACCTCCCCCGTCTGACAATCTCTCAAAAAAGAAATCTAGCTTCGGAGAAAGAACTTATTGAATATGCAGAGAAGTATGGTGCCCTAGAAGGAACCATGATACAAAGAAATAATCCTAAGCCATTTTCCAACTATATGGCCTTGATGTGTGATCTTGTAGAGAAGGTGTTAATGTTTAAGCCATTATTATAGATGCTTTCATTTCATTATATAACAATAGCATAATCCAAGATCACTGAGAAATACACAATCACAATAGACACAACATTTATTCTGGGAAACCCTCTAGGGGAAAAAAACCCAACAAACCTTCCTTAATATAGATAGTCAATACAATGCCAAGAGATCCCTATGCTAAAATAGAAAGTCCTCTCCAAGATATGCGCCACTCTCTCTCTCCTTTGCCGGTAACAAATTAGAACTTGTCTCTCAAAATGAGAAAGTGAGATGTTTATAACTAAGGCACTAGCCTCTTTTATTTATACAAGTCTGGCACGTGTGAAGTGTCTCTTCACTGGTAGGGCCAACTTCTCAAACTGGGTGGGTAAACCCACCTTTATTATATTTCTGGGTCTGTTTAATATTTGCTAGGGCCGACTTCTTATACTGCCTATTACAATTGTCTTTTGACCAATCTGCAAAAGGGGATTTGGTCCTATTACAATAATCGACATGATCAATCCACAATGGGGATTGATCCTGTGAATAATATATCAATAATAATAAGAATACTCTTTTCAGTTACAATATTTCAACACTCCCCCTTAACAAGAAGGGTATTCTTCAGCACCATCATGCGAGAGAGAGAGGATAACATCATCAACAACATCAAGTGGGAGGACAACATCATCAATATCATCCTGGCTGGCGTATCTATAAATCATTAGAAGTTTTCTTGATCAACAACATCATCATTCTCAAAGGAATTCCATCATCATTTGCATCAATATGTATCAGTATAAAAAATGATACCTCATCAAAACACTAGGCTGGCCCATCATAGTACTAGACTGGCTCTATGTCACAGTTGTTAAGTTGGTAGCTCAGTGCAAGTCAGATCTTGCCTTACATCTAACAACTAGGTTAGAAGCAAGATATACATCATCTTGCTTTACGTCTAACAACTGGGTCAAAAGCAAGGAACACATCATCTTTCTTTACGTTTAACAACTAGGTCAGAAGCAAGGAATCATCTTGCTTTACGTCTAATAGTGAGGCCAAAAGCAAGGAACATACACATCATCTTTCTTTACGTCTAACAGTGAAGTCAGAAGCAAGGAATCATCTTGATTTATGTCTAATAGGGAGGTCAGAAGCAAGGAACACACACATCATCTTGCTTTATGTCTAACAGCGAGGTTAGAAGCAAGGAATCATCTTGCTTTAAGCCTAACAGCGAGGTCAGAAGCAAGGAACACACACATCATCTTTCTTTACATCTAACAGCGAGGTCAGAAGCAAGGAATCATCTTGCTTTACATATAATAGTGAGGTCAGAAGCAAGGAATCATCTTGCTTTATGTCTAGTAGTGAGGTCAGAAGCAAGGAACACACACATCATCTTGCTTTACGTCTAACGGCGAGGTTAGAAGAAAGGAATCATCCTGCTTTACGTCTAATAGCGGGGTCAAAAGAAAGGAATAATCTTTCTTTACATCTAACAGCGAGGTCAGAAGCAAGGAACACACACATCATCTTGTTTTATGTCTAACAGCGAGGTCAAAAGCAAGGAATCATCTTGCTTTATGTCTAACAGCAAGGTCAGAAGCAAGGAATCATATATACTCCCCCTTTCAGGGAGGGTCCTTTCGGACTATACCAAGCTTATCTCCAAAGTGTTCAAACTTTACATGAGATAGAGGTTTGGTCAACACATCAGCAACCTATTCATCCGTGCTAACATACAGGAGCTTCAAGGCTCCTCTCTACACCATGTCACGGATGTAATGATAGTGAATCTCTATGTGCTTCGACCTGTCATGTAATACAGGATTCTCTGTCATGTTTATGCAGCTCTGGTTGTCACATAGGATCATGGCTGCTTACATTTCTAGGTCAAATAGATCGGTCAACAACTTTTGAAGCTATATAGCTGCGCAGCTAGCAGAACATGCGACAATGTACTCTACTTCCACTGTGTTGAGAGAAATATTGGATTGCTTCCTACTCTGCCACGAGATCATGGCTGATTCCAAACTGAAACAACATCCAGAAGTGCTTTTTCTGTCAGAAACACTTCCCGCCCAATCTGAATCAGTGTATCCACTCAATGTGAAATTATGATCTCCATCATAACTGAGACCACAATCTAATGTACCTTTAAGGTACCTCATCACATGTTTTGCAGCGACTAGGTGAACATGTCTAGGTTCTACCAGAAAATGACTCAAGGTGTTCACGGTAAAACAAATGTTTGTTCTGGTGTTCATTAGGTACATCAGCAATCCAATAATCTTTATGTACAATGTGGCATCTATCAAGTCTGACAAAGTATCGACCAATAGCTTCAGCTTCGCTTCCATGGGTGTATTCATGGGCTTGCTTTCCAACATGTCGAATCTCTTCAGGATTTCGACTGTGTACTTCCCTTGGTTAAGGAAGATCCTCTCTAGACTCTGCCATACCTCAAGACCTAGGAAATAGTGCATTAGGCCGAGGTATTTCATCTCAAATTATGAAGCGAGTCTCTTCTTATATTCGATGATGAGCTTTTCTTCTCCAGTTAAGAATAAGTCATCCACATACAACAATAGTATTACTGGCTCATCATTCATAATTTTGAAGTAGATATTTAAATCAACTTTACTCTTGGTAAAGCCCAAGCTTGTTAAGAAACTGTCTATATGGCCATACCAAGCTCTAGAAGCTTGCTTCAATCCATATAAGGCTTTCTTCAATCTGCAGACATGAGACTTCTTGTCTTCAACCTCAATTCCTTAGGGTTGCTCTATATACACTTCCTCTTCGATGACACCATTTAGGAAATTTGTCTTCACGTCCATCTAGTGCAGCTTCCACTTCATCCTAGTTGCAAGAGCTATGATGGTCCTGATCAAAGTGTATCTAGCCATAGGAGTGAATGTCTCTTCATAGTCAATGCCTTCTTTCTGGGAAAAGACACGAGTGACAAATCTTTCTTTATATTTCTCAATACTTCCTTCAGCAGCATGTTTTATTTTGAAGAGCCATTTTGATGATACCACATCCTTACTTTTTGGTCTAGGAACTATTTCCCATACATCATTCTTTATTATGGATAGGTATTCCTCTGTCATGGCATCTGCCCATTCCTTCTTTTGAATGGCTTCTTCAAAGCAGGTAGGCTCCTCATCTAGGAGATAACACATCAAAGCCGTGTAACTGGAGAATGGCTTTGGTCTTTTCACTTGTCTCGAGGTTCCTTCTGGAACACCATACTTCTCTCCATATTGAATAAGATCTCTCCATATTGAATAAGATCTCTTGCCCAAGTAGGATTTTTTTTATGGGAGAAGGTCATTTTAGGAGGTTCTTGAAATTCTGTTACATCATGGTCTTCAAGAGTTTCCTCATCAGAGGAAGTTATGACTTCCCTCACAGGTTTTGCAGCTCTAGGAACTTCCCCCACAGATTCTGCAATCCTAGGAATTACGGGTTCCCCTTCATATAATTCTTCAAGATGGCATCTTCTTGATCTCTTAAGTGTTGATTCTTCATCAAAGGTCATGTCCTTGCTAATCTCAATGTGGTGGTGACCTGGTATGTAGATTCTATAGGCCTTGGAGACCTCACAGTATCCCACAAATATTCCCTTCTTTCTGGAGGGTTCCAACTTGTTTCTCTTCTCTTTCGGAATGTGTATGAAGACTAGGTAGCCAAATATTTTGAGATGGCTTATCTTTGGTTTCTTTACGGTGAACATCTCTTCCGGGGTCTTGAACCCAAGTGCACTATGGCATAATTGGTTCTGCACATAAACAACTACCATTGTTGCTTCTGCCCATAAGCACATAGGAAGATCTTGATCATGGATCATAGTCTTCACAGCTTCCAGTATGGTTTTGTTCTTCTGTTTAGCTACACCATTTTGTTGGGGATCCTCTTGATACCAACATATTTACAGAAGTTCAAAAAATCTTTTGAGGTATATTCTCCTCCATTATCTGACCTGAGTATCTTAATATTCCTTACAGAAAGGTTCTCTATCAAGCCTTTGAATTCTTTGAACTTGCTGAACACTTCAAATATATCCAGGTCTTTACGAGAATAATCATCAATGAATAATACATAGTATACATACCCACTAATGGAGGATGATGGCATTGGGCCACACTGATCTCAAAATAGAAGGATGACTTGTTATGCTATGCAAGCACCCTCTACTTCAATAAAATAAACCTTACAAGACCTTGCTTCATGTGTTAAAATTTGCAACATGGTTTATGTGTTAAGTTCATGCTTCTTCTTTTCAATGTTCATGTGTGAGGAAATGTTCTTTTAAAAGGTTAAATATGTGCTTTAAACAAATACACAACAACATCACTTGCAGCAAATAACCCATCAAACTCACAAACATAACAAGATGATAAAGGAGTTCACCCCTCTCTGGGCTACATCTCCTTGAGCCTCCTTCAATGGACTAGGATCTTTGGGATTAGTTTGTCAAATATTCTTTTAGAAGATATTCCTCAACTCCAATGGAAATATTGATTGTACCATTGGGTTCAAAATACATAAAAACCCCAAAAATGACTATTAAAACTCTGAAAACTGATCATGGCTCATTTGGGCATGACCTCTTCTACATGTGGCCTTAAGCTTCCCTGAGCTTATCTTTGGAAAAAACACCTGTAAAATTCCTCAAGTGGATCTGAAACCTATCCCAAAATGTTTAGAGCATATTAATTATCCAAAAATGATTATTCATTCACAGAAAGCAAACATAGGCTCATATGTGCATGACCTCAAACAATGAGGGCTTCAAGCTCCCTAGAGCTTCCAGAAAATTCAATGGTTAAAAACCTGCAAAATAAGTCTTCAAATGGCTGTGAAAATAGTGCCAATGGATTTAGAACGTCCAAAAACCCCTAGTTGGGTTTTTTCGGCACCTCATTTGGCCAAAAGATGAAGAAGTTAGGCCTCCTGCCATTTTTCTCCTTGAAGCTTGTTGTCTCTGGTTCGCCATTTCACACCTGTGTGTGAGTAACCTAGCTTCTGGGCGTTTCCCATGCCTAAACCCAGCACCCGTGTGCATCTCCACAAAACGTGCCAAATTGTTGAACCATTAGGGAAGTAAGCCCCAAATCCCGGAGGTGTTGGGCGCATGGGGGTCATGTGGCCACGTCCCGCGCATAAAAAGGGCTACTCATTCCAATGTTAAATCTGGGCTTGACAAGTGGTGGGCGCATATGGATAGCCATTGAAAGAAAATCCATGTTCCATTCCATGTGATGTGGTCACATGGGCGCACATAGAAACCACGGGCTAAATATTTAAAAACCCCGCACGACTGTGGAGTCGGGTCGTATGGTATAAGTTGTGCGACCATGGGCTATATTTAAAAAACCCCCGTGCACCATTTAACATGTGTATGGTCATGTTTCAAAGTATAAAACCGTGGGTTATACATTTAAAACCCCGTGCGCCATTTAATCGGAGGGTATGGTCATATACAAGGCATAGAACTGGGGGTCGTATGTAGTGCATTGAAACCGGGGGCTAGCTCCATTTGAAATACCAACTCGCGCATGAATTGTGTAACCACCAGTCACATGCTTGAATTCCAAAACCATAGGCTAGGGCTAATCCCTAGCCCGACCCCCATGCCACAATACAAACCATTCAAAGTTAAATAATTTTAGATACACTTGTATAATAAGAAACACCATGTGGGCTAGTGGTAGCCCACACACCACCAAAGCGCTGAGCCAAAGGGAGGTCCAGGGTTCGACCCCCACAAAATCCATAAAATTTTAATAAAAAACCAATAGCCAACAAAAGGGTGCCATGTGGCAGCCCACGACTGGGCCACGTGGCACCTCATAATTTTCCAAAACCATGCCACGTGTCGATAGATGATTCGCCCAAAACTGCCAATCCAAAACTACCATGTCACCTACCACATCATCATGTACGGTCAAGCCATGTCATCTCTACCACTTCAGCGTATGGTCATGCCATGTCAGCATCCATACGAACTATACGGACTACACAGTCATCATCCCTTTTTTTTACCTGTTTGGTGATTCGAACAGATCGTGATATCTCTCGCTCCCGACGTCTGTTTGAGACGAAACAAGTTGCATTGGGTTTGTGATGATGAGGGCTACGCTCTCGTTTGTTTTGAGGCAATTATGAGAACGTTGATTTTTGAGCTAAAATTTGACCCCTGGTCTAGATTCTGATCACACCTTCCCACTGAAAGGCTTTTAGACCCAAAAAATATTATGATTATCTATCTAAGCTTTGATACTCTTCTGCTTTCAAGTTCTATCAACTGATTCTACTTGAAAAGTTATTTCGACAATCACCTAGATACTTTGACATGCCTTGCACTGCAACTGACTATGTCCCTCAACCACTGTTTTCTGGTTGTTGTTGACCCACTGCTCTCTTTGTGCTGCCAACCTTCCCACTGAGAATCAAGTCCCTCTTGTGAACTCTTTGGTGTTAACACAATCCGCTCTCCAATGGCTGCAAAAACTTTCCTGCGACATCTTGTCACAAGCCAAGAAAACCATCAATCTTGAAAACAAATTGATACAAGACTGAAAATGATGCCAGCAAAGTCTTTTTTCTCTTCAAGAAAACTGTCGCATCTTGTACTTCATCAAATAACATGGTGTTTTCCTGCATCTTGGTATACTCAAAATCGAATTACAAGCCAACAAACACCATCGACTAAACACAAGTCGAAAAACATGATCGACACAACATAGTCATGAAGACAATCATCAACACCAGTCGAGACTCATTTGAAACATATCGACCATCCCAAAATGACAAGTCGAAAAACATGATACACAATCATGTTGCAATCATGAATCATTCATGATGAACTATCCCCAAGTTCATTGTTTACGCACACACAAAAACACATGCATGTGCATAGCTCTTCAACTCTCCTTCCAGTACAAACAAAAGTACATAAACCTGAAACATGTGGGTACATAAGAGATGAATATGAAAAATATATATGGCTATAACAAATGAGCATCATACCCCTCTTTTAAATCCTCCTGATGAAGTTGTGCAACAACAAAAATGCCTTCACATGAATTGCATTAAAAAGAAATTCATTCACATGCAAACTTGCATCTTACAAGTTATGATAACTGCTGCAACTTGTCAAACTTCAACAAAAATGAATAGATAAGGCTGAAATGTGCATCTACAACAGAAAAATGAAAGCCTTACTTACTCAAGAAATCTAACCATTTCTTACCAAGCCAATTCAATGGTGAATTTTTCTGTTGAAAATCGTCTTCTTGTGAATCATCCTGACTCACCTCGATGATGGAATCTCCTCTTCCATTCTTGCCAATCTTTTTATCTAGCTTCTTCTTGTGTTGCGGATGAGTGGTTGGATGCAATGTCCAACATTGGTCAAAGAAATGACCCCCATTCTGGCAATGAGTGCAAATAGTTTGCATGCTCTTTTCAAGTTGCCTTTGCTTGGAAAGTTTCCTTAAAGTGGTCAATCTTTTCCAACATTTTGAAACATGATGGTTATATAAACCACAATATGTACATGGACTTTTTCTTCTATTTTTACATGCAAATTTATCATTCTTAACATAATCAAAAGCAACTGAATGATAAGAAGAATTATACCTTGAACATTCACCTTTATCGCAGAATATGATCAACTCCAATGGAAATACAGACTGTACCATTGGGTTTAGAATACATAAAA
>CBVK0100485421.1:0-18572 GCA_900067695.1 Picea abies
AACCTACAGAAGACAAGGTGTTGTAGTCCCTTTCTGTCTGAGTAGGAACATTTTAACCAAATCTCTGGCTAGCACACTTGCGAGGGTAAAGGAAATCTACAGAAGACAAGGTGTTGTAGTCCCTTTTTGTCTGAGCAAGAACATTTTAACCAAATCTCTGGCTAGCACACTTGCAAGGGTAAAGGAAATATACAGAAGACAAGGTGTTGTAGTCCCTTTCTGTCTGAGCAGGAACACTTTAACCAAATCTCTGGCTAGCACACTTGTAGGGGTAAAGGAAACCTATAGAAGACAAGGTGTTGTAGTCCCTTTTTGTCTGAGCAGGGACACTTTAACCAATTCTCTGCTAGTCTCACAAAATCATCACACAAGATTGCTGATAGAAAGAATTACAAATTTCATTCAATAACTAAGACAGAGTCAGTAGTGTTTCAACAAAGTGGAATTCATTAAAACAATGTTTCAGCAAACGATAGTTAAACAAAACATGAACAGAAATTATACAAACACACTTCTAACTAATGGGTGAATCTTGGGAAGAAGGTGGGCCCTCCCTTCTCACAAGATTCCCCTGAATGAAAATCTATAGGAGGATACTCAAAGCAGTCTTATATTCATCTATCGAAATATCACATTACAATTTGGAAGTACCGAACACGTCCCGCTTCTCTGGAGTTCTTCAATACACCAAAACTTCTCCCCTCGAATGGTGATTTCCTCTGATTTAAAGAGGAAATCCCTTCGATACAATCATTACAATGCATATCTGGATCCTATCCTAAATCAGATCTTCTTTCTAAATCCACATAGGATGTCCTAGTCTCACGCAACCGAATGCTATTACAGGAACTGTACGAGATATTGTTGTTACAGCTGGTGTAACAGCTCCTTCTCATTGCTGCTGATGTTGTTTCAGCATCGCAATTCGCGGGCTGTTTCAGCCACGTGAGTTGCACTTTTGACTGTGTCGGCCTTGACCGCTAACTATAACGGCTTGTGTTTCAGCATCGTTGGTTCTCGCGGTCTCCTGTGTGTTTCCGCATCTGTAGCTCTAGCAATTCTGTGTCTCAGCCTCTGCGACTCTGGACTGTATGATAATTCTGTGTTGCAGCACCAGGGGCCTCGGACTGTGCTTTAGCCACAGGGCTTTGATCTATGTATAGTTCCGTGTTTCAGCATCTGTGTCCTGAACTGTGTTTCAGCAGCAGGGACTTTAGACTGTGTAACGACTCTGTGTTTCAGCATCTGCATCCTGGGCTGTGTTTCAGCAACAGGCTTTGAATGCTGATCTACATTCTAATCAATGGTTAAGTAGAAAAGTGATGTAAAACACTATGCAAAATAGATTAAGCATGTAGTAATGAGAAAGGGCGTTGTATACCTTGGAGTGATCAGATGAAGTGATATTATGAGTCTAAATACAATGATGAAGGGTATAATAATGGCAAAAAGTATGGAAAAAAAGGTGCATTGTGAGGTCCTAACACCCATATTGTTTGTGAATCTACTACTCAACTCTCCATAATGTTAACCCATCTATCACTTCACTATTCTGAAGAATTCTCTCAATCCATTGCAATTGATCATCAAATAATTGCATCTCAAATTGACACAACTATGCCCACTAGTCTACTCAACTGCAAATCAAACTCTATAATTTTGCAATGAATATGTTCTTGCATGAATATGTACTCTATGAATCTTTGCATCAAAAAGTGTACCAATGATATTCCTTGTGTCTATCAGCTGATAATATTAAGGATTATTTTAGGGGCTAAATTTCTCTCATGGGATAATTTTCCATGCTTTTTCAAAAAAAAATATTCGTTTTTCTCAAATTTATTAGCCCAAATTCTATAGAATAAAATTATCTTACCTTAAAAATAGCCCAAATTTTATAAAATCTATATAAAATCCTTATAAATTTGAATACTTTTACAAAAATATCGCCAACATTTTATAGTTTGCATATTAAAGACTAGTAAGATTCACCAACATTTCTACATTTTGAGATAAATTTCCATCCTTAAAATTATCCCTGGATGATATTTTGCATACCTACATGGAGATGTATTCTGAAACATTTTCCTTAACCAACCAATATGTCATAGGAAATCCTATAAATCTATAATCGAACGAATCTGAATCAAACATATGTAACACCACTCTAAAACACTTCATGTCATCTGAAGGATATATCTATGAACTATAGCAATTGTTGCCTAGACTCACCATGTTCATTATTCATATTACCTAGGAGTCTCCAATCTAAATGGCTCATAACAATGGAGGAATCCTCCATAATGAGAAGTAGTCTTCTTCTTCATCTGTAGATCCATCATCTTCCTAAATTCTGACACTTTCTTCCTAGATTATAACATCTTCCCTTATGCATGTGGATTCATCATGATATCACACTACTATGTTTCCTAAGAGTGAAATTTATGTGACCTTTTATTCCTCCACCTTCTCTGCATTATGATCTTGCACTATTGTGGATTCTGACAATATGATCCTTGAGACTTGTTCTTCTTTCACTTACTTTTCTATTCTTTCTCATACTATTTCAAATTTTGTGATCTCTGGGACCTGTTCTTCATTCATCTTCTCTTCATGTCCTTCTTTTATTTTCCAAACCTTCTTATACCTATTCTCAACGGTTTATTTCATGGATAGATCTATCACACTTTTTCAATTTCAAGCTATGTGACCATAACTGTGGCATTTGTAAAATTCAATATTGTGAGGAGCCACATAAGAACTACTTGCTTGAACATTTCTTTCCTATGCTCTGTATTCTACAACTTTATGTCCAAATTTAGTACAATAAAAATAGTAAACATAAAATGCACTTTGATACCTAGGAGTAGATGATCCTCTCTATGATGTAGTCCTTTTGAATTCATTCCTTGTATGATCATGATCATAGTTGAATCTTCTTTGTTGTCTTAAAGTAGATGGTCTTGTTGAAAATGTATCCTTCCTCTTGGACTCTTGTTGACCATGATTCCTTCCTTTAAGTATTTGTGTGTAACTCTTAAACTTTTCTTCATTCTTCCTTTCCGGTAATCTATGAAATTTCTCTTCAACTTTCTTTGTTGATGATGTGGATGCTTCTTTAACATTTTGACTAAGTGATGTAGGAGGACAGTTGGATATGCACTAGCCCACATTTTGAAGATATTTTTAATTTTAAAAGGATGGAACATTAATGTAATATCTGGAGAGATGTAAGTTCTCTTAAATGTTTTGGGAATTGTAACGTAGATATTGAGCAGTTCTCTCATCTGTCGGTTGGAGGCATTTAATGTAATAAATGTAAAGGAGTTGTAGCCTTTAATTTCGATAAGATATCTTAGAGTTGTAGGAGGGAAAACTAAAGGAATCTCCCTCGTATGTATGGTATTATCATTATTCTTATTGTATGAGTAGAAGCTATAGAGGAAGAGAGCATAGGAGAGTAGAGAAGAACAGGGCCTATAGAAGTTGTATAAGAATACTTTGACTCAATTTCATGGTGTTGTTGTGGTTACTGTTTGCATCTATTGAATGGTATGTTTACAGTTTTCTTATATGCTCTATTATGCATTTGTTTCAATGCTTTATGTGTATGATTTCATGTTGAATATATGAACTCTTTGAGAGGGATAGGATAAGTTTCAATTTATTCTCGTCTTGAGAATTCCTACAAGGAGTGGAATGAAAGTCTGCAAGGAGTGTGTTGATGAGATTCTTGGTTTTACCTCAGAAAATCTCAGGAGAGATAGAGTTGTTCTTATACCAACAGAAGTGCAATATAGCACAGATTCATGCAAAGTGTGCGCAGGCCAAGTTGAAGTCTGAGACTTTCCCAACCAAGGAAGCGGTTGAATAACGTTTGTCCACAAGGAGTGTGAAGATTTGGGAACCATCAGATAATCAAAGGTTATTGTGAGGGCTGAAAGAAGTGCATGCAAGAATCCCTTGGAACCCTTGAGTTTGCAACAAGAATCAAGTTCAAGAGGAAATAAGGCAAGTTACTTGGTGAGGATTCTTTGAGAACTTGAACGAATGGAGGGAATTCTTGGAGGGAGAACCATGGATATTTGTGGACCGTTGGATTCGGTAGATCATCGAGGAGGTTAAGACCAAGTGTCTTTCCACACTCGCAAGCTTAGGAGAGATAACAACTGTTAGATCTGGATCAACAAGAGTCGTTGATTGAAGATTGGAGTTTCGACATTTCGAGTGTCAAGAGTGTATAGGAAATGACAACCCAGAAGTCATGAGTTGAAAAGTCCAAAATTCACAAAACAAAGATCTGAATCGACAGATTGTGGGAGGTTCAGAACCATTGATTCATAGAAAGGAAGTCATGGATTCAGACCTCAAGAAAAGGTAGAAGAGTCGCATCCTGAACTCACGAGTCATGAAATCATGATGCGCTCGCTCGGAGGAGAGGCCCCAGGATTTTGCTGGAGGTCATATGGTGGAAGCATAAGGGAGGAGCTAAGGACCGCTAGCCCATTTTTGGGTTTAGAGAAGCAGAGGAGACAAAGTGACTTGTGGAAATAATCCTGAAATCATGAAACGCAAAGTCACGAACTAGAAGTCCCCTTTGGGTTTAATCTAGTAGTCATGTCATTGGTCATGTGGAGTAGAAGTTTAGGCCTAGGGCTTGTTTGAAGGGGCATAAATTATGGAAGTACCTATGGTTTTATATGCATTGAAGGTTTCAGTGGGAATTAAAGTGCCATTTTGGTTCAGGGAAATAGGAAGATCCAAAGACCGGAAAGTTAAGAAGACCCTGTTGAGGTAGGGGTGTTGCGTCAGGTGGTATCAGAGCTAACAACTTTTGTTTTCTGTAGAGGGAAGACAGAGGACAGTTGTGATTGAATTCTACGTGGAAAGATTGAAATAATGTCACCAAGGAGATGTCAAGAGAGACCTATTCCTGATCCAACCATTTAAATGGAAATGAGAGAACTTTATGCTCGATTGGATGCTATGGAGACAACACAAAGATGAACACCTGATACTGGAGATATCAGTGAGGATAAAAGTGAAAATGAAGTTGGAGTTGAATAAGAAGTTGTATCTAAAGATACTGCAGGGGAACATCTATTCAAAGTTGTTGCAATAATAGGGGCCAGAGAAAAAATGGACATCACAATGTATGAAGTCAACTTAGACATTGAGGAGATTCTATATTGGTTTAGAGTTCTGGATAAATACTTTGACTATGAGGATATCGAAGAATATAAGAAAGTAAAGCACATTGTCACTAAACTGAAAGGGCATACAACACTGTGGTGGGATGAACTGTAGGCTGACAGGGGTTGCAAAGGAAACCAAAGAATTAAAAGATGGGACAAGATGGTCACCAAGATGAAATCCAAATTCATACCCAAAGATTACCCGATAAATCTGTTTTGAAGAATGCAGAATTTGAGACAAAAATCAATGATAGTGGAGGAATACACTGAATAATTTTACAGGTTAAACATTAGAGTTGGTCATTTTAAGAGTGATGATGAAAAAGTCACCAAATACATGAATGTCCTGAGATATAAGATTCAATATGAGATGATAATGGTGACAATCAGGAATGTGGAATATGCTTATCAGATTCCTTCAAAGGTAGAAGTAAAATTGGCCCAAAAGCAAGGTCAAAGGGGCAGAGGTAGAAGTCAGAGAAGAGGCAAATAAATTCCCCAGGATAGATTACAGAAGCCCAAGGATGAAGAAAAGAAACCTCATAACCACCCAGAAAGAGGAGAAATCTCACAAGGAGGATAGTATGTCGATAGGAACACTTTTCCTCAAGAAAGAGGAAGAGAAAGAGGTGGAGGAGGTGAAATAAAGTGTTTTGTCTGTGGAAAGATAGGATACAAATATTTTTAATGTCCCGATAGAAAAAAGGGATGGAGGAGGAAACGATCACATTTTAGAAGCGCAAAGGTGAAATGTTGAGGCAGAAGATGCAGAAGGTGGATGATCCTTAATGTTGAGGAAAACTATCTTGAAGCTAGAGAAAGATATGGAGAATCCAATCCAGAGGAACAGTTTTTTAGGACAGCTTGGAATACGATAGGGTATGCAAGGTAATTGTTGACTGTGGAAGAACGAATAATCTAGAATCCACAAAAATGGTGGAAAAGATAGAATTGGAAATAGTTGCACATCCAAGCCCATACAAAGTTTTGTGGTTGCAAAAATGACATCAAGTAATTGTCACTAAACAATATTTAGTTGAATTTAAGATAGGGGGATATAGAGATGAGAACTTATGTGATGTTATTACCATGGATGTATGTCATATTTTGTTGGGGAGACCATGGAAATATGACATGAATGTTATTCATGACGGAAGAAAGAACACATACACCTTGGAGAAGAATGGTCGGATGCATATGTTGTTGCCAATTGAAGACAAGAAGGTGAAAGAAGAAACAAGCAATACTATACTTCTCACGAGTGGGAAGGAACTTTTTGATGAATTCAAGAAAGACAAAGAAATGCAGTTTTTTGTGGTGAGAAAACCTAGAGTCATCTTGATCAGTACCTCAATAGATGATCTACCTAAGGAGATTCAGTAACTGCTGGAGAATTTCGTTGATATAGTGGTGGATGATTTACCTTGTTCATTTTTGCCCATCAGAAGTATAAGCCATCATATTCACCTTATACCAAGAGCGAGTTTACCAAACAAGGAAATGTAAAGATTGACACAGCAGGAGAATGAAGAGGTTAAGAAGAAAGTCCAGGGTTTGATGGACAAAGGGTTGATCAGAGAGATATTGAGTCCATGCGTTATGCCAACAGTGTTAAGTCCAAAGAAGGATGGTGGATGGAGAATGTGTACAGACTCAAGGGATATAAAAATAATCACCATCAAGTATAGATTTCCTTTACCCAAGATGGATGACTTGATGGATTTCTTGAGTGGAGCAATTTTTTTTTCAAAAATTGATTTGAAGAGTGGATATCATCATATTAGAATGAGGAAAGGTGATGAATGTAAGACAACATTTAAGATGAATGAGGGATTGTATGAATGGATTGTCATGACATTTGGCTTGACGAATGCACCAAGTACTTTTATGAGATTAATGAATGAAGTCTTGAAATATTTCATTGGGAATTTTGTAATTGTGTATCTTGATGATATATTGATCTTCAGTAATACCAAGGAAGAACATTTGAGACATTTAACTCTAGTGATGAGGAGGTTGCAGCAAGAGAAGTTGTTGATAAATCTAAATAAATCATCTTTTATGAACACATAACTCATTTATTTAGGGTTCTTGATCTCTTCGAATAAGTTGAAGATGGATCCCAAAAAGTTAAGTGAAGTAAAAGAGTGGTCGTCACCAAGAAATATCTTTGAAGTCGAAAGCTTGAATGGACTAGCCATTTTTTACAGGTAGTTCATCAGCAATTTTAGTGGAATTTTTGCATTAATGATAGGCACAGTCAAGAAAATACATAAATCTTTTCATTGGACAGAGGAAGGAAAGAAAAGTTTCAAGTTGTTGAAAGAGAATATAACTAGATAGCCAGTTTTGGTTCTTCCAGACTTCAGTAATACATTTCAAGTGAGATGTGACGCAAGTGGATTTGTGATTGGAATAGTCTTAAGTCAAGACAATAGACTAGTTGCATACTTCAGTGAGAAGCTAAACAATGTCAAGAGAAGTTATTCCATGTATTATAAAGAACTTTATACAGTCATACAAGCACTGAAGAAATGGAGGCACTACCTGGTTCCGAAAGAGTTTGTATTGTATAGCGACAACCATGCCTTACAATTTATAACCAGACAAGAGAAACTAAACCAGAAACATGCAAAATGGGTTGAATTTATGCAGAAATTTACTTTTGTTATAAAGCACATTTTTGGAAATGCTAACAAGGTTGTTGATGCATTGAGCAGGAAATGTTTGATTCTGCAAGAGTTTCATGTGAATACCTTAGGTTTTGATAGCATTAAGGAAATGTACAGAGATGATTCAGATTTCAAGGATGCTTATGAAGCATGTGAGAATCATGTTCTAAGAGATAAAAGACAATGGATTGAATATTTAATTCAGGATGGACTGTTGTTTAAAGGAAATCAGTTGTGTGTCTCGAAGAGTTCTATGAGAGAAAACCTTTTCAAGGAAAAACATAGTGGAGGATTGGTTGGACATTTCGACCATGATAAAACATTTGCACAACTGAACAATTTGTATTATTGGCCAGGGATGAGGACAGATGTCAAGAAATTTTGGAATAGATGTAGAATTTTCCAGCACACAAAGGGGAAAAGATAGAATATTGGGTTATATCAACCATTTTCAATACCTAAAAGGCCATGGGATGTGGTAAGCATGGATTTTTTGTTATCACTGCCGACGACACAGAGAGGTTTCAATTCCATATTGATGGTAGTCGATAGATTCTCAAAAATGTTACATTTCATTCCATGTTAGAAAACCAATGCTGCAACACACATTGCAAATCTATTTTTCAAAGAAGTTGTTCGACTTCATGGTTTACCCAAGAGTGTTTCAGACAGAGATACCAAATTTGTCGACCATTTCTGGAGGACACTATGGAAGAAGCTATGGACAAATATATATTTTATCTCAACATATCACCCTTAGACGGATGGACAAACTGAGGTAGTAAATCGAAGTTTGGGAGACATATTGAGGAGTTTAATAGCTGGACATCATAGTAAGTGGGATCAGATTCTACTACAAGAGGAATTTTCATATAACAACTCACCTAACCAGAGTACAGGACATAGCCCATTGCAGATAATGTATGGAATGCAACCAAGAGGAGTATCTGAGTTGAGAGACTTGGAGAAAAATGATTTTAGAAGTGTTGGAGCCAAAGATTTTGCAGTAGAGATGCAGGAGCTCCATGGTAAAATTAAAGAGCGGTTGCAGAGTTCCAACTAGGAATATAAGTGCAAATCAAATCAGCACAGAAGAGATCTTCAATTCGAAGTGGGATATTTACTCTTAGCACATCTAAGAAAAGAAAGGTTCCCAAGGGGAACATATAATAAGTTGAATATGTAAAAGATAGGGTCATGTAATATCTTACGGAAATTTGAGGCCAATGCTTATGAAATAGAATTGGCAGATGATGTGGGCATATCACCCATATTCAACGTAGTAGATATGTATCCTTACAGAGAAGATGAAGTGAGAGGAGAAGATAATCAAAAGTAAGTTCAGTGGGTCAAGAAGATGCCTGTAGCTAAAAAGCCACAGATGGAAAATATCATTGATCAGAGAGTTGGTAAGAAGACCCGAAGGAAGACATATTTTGAATATTTGATAAAGTGGAAGGTAGACCCGATTGAAGATGCCAGTTGGGAAATAGAAGAAACATGGGCAGACGGTGCAGGAGCTCATGGAAAAGAGTCCATGAATTTTTCATCCAGAGTATGATGCAGGATCATCGCCAGCAAAGCGTAAGCGGAGGACAGTTGGATATGCACCAACACACATTTTGAATATATTTTGAATTTCAAAAGGATGGAACATTAATGTAATATCTGGAGAGACGTAAGTTCTCTTAAATGTTTTGGGAATTGTAATGCAAATCTTGAGCAGTTCTCTCATCTATTGGTTGGAAGCATTTAATGTAATAAATGTAAAGTAGTTGTAGCCTTTAATTTCGATAAGATATCTTAGAGTTGTAGGAGGGAAAACTCAAGGAAGCTCCCTCATATGTATGGTATTATCATTATTCTCATTGTATGAGTGGAAGTTGTAGAGAAAGAGAGCATAAAAGAACAGAGAAGAACAAATCCTGTAGAAGTTGTATAAGTAGATAGTTGTTGTTATAGAAACCATGTACAGAAGTACTTGAATTAATATAAGAATTCTTTGACTCAATTTCATGGTGTTGTTGTGGTTATTGTTTGCATCTATTGGATGGTATTTTTACAATTTTATTATATTCTCTGTTATGCATTTGTTTCAATTCTTTATGTGTATGATTTCATGTTGAATGTATGAAGTTTGTGAGAGAGAGAGGATAATTTTCAATTTCTTCTCATCTTGAGAATTCCTGCAAGGAGTGCAGTGAAAGTCTGCAAGGAGTGCATTGACGAGATTCTGGGTTTTACCTCAGAAAATCTCAGGAGAGATAGTGTTGTTCTTATACCAACATAAGTGCAATATAGCACAGAGCCATTTATTGGATATTGGAGTTTCGACATTTCAGGAGTCGGGAGCGTGGAGGAAATGACAACCTGGAAGTCGCGAGTTGAGAAGTCTTGACTTCGTGAAAAAAATATCTGAACCATTAGAACCTGGGAGGTTTGAGACCGTTGATCTATAGCAAGGAAGTCATGGATTCAGACTTCAGAAAAAGGGATAAGAGTCACATCGTGAACTCACGAGTCACGAAATCATGATGTACTCGGAGGACACGCCCCAGGATTTGGTTGGAGGTCATATGGTGGAAGCATAAGGGAGGAGCTAAGGACTGTTAGCCCATTTCAGAGTTTTGAGTAGTGGAGGAGTTGGGGTGACTCATAACATGAATCCCAAAATCATGAAACAGGAAGTTTTGAACTGGAAGGCCTCTTTGGGTTTAAGCTAGCGGCGATCCAAAAATGAAGGTATTACTTATCAATTGCAAGTTATTTTAATGTACTTTAGGCATCGTATCGAAAAGAATGCAATATACATAAGCTTATTATCTTTTTTGTGGAATATCAAATGTGACTTTTACTTTATGATTATTAATGAATAAAGACATCATCCATTAATATCCATGTTGAAAATGAAGAGAATAGAACAACAAATATAGAAAGAGAAATAGATACAAGAGGTTGATAACGAATTTCACCAATCGTTGGCTATGTCTCCGGGCCTGCTTCCAAGTGGAGTACCTCTTTATTGCTCTTTAAAATGCTCAAAGTTCTCTTACAATGCTCTTTGTTGTTACATTACATACTTCATGTCTGTTGTGCAAGACCTCCTTGCTCAGATTCACGCATGCACCATCAAACTCTTCTCAAAAACATGGCAAAATTGCCTCTCAAATCATGAGAATAGGCCAAAATTTACAAACTGCCCCTTCAAAAACCCGCATCAAAAAGTTTCCCACAAGCTTCAAAAATCCCAATTCTTATATTTTTCAAGGTGAAGATGAGGAATGCCAACTTCCCTCAATATCTGGCCTCTTTCTAGGACCAAATCCCCCTTCAAATGGCCTCAAAATCCTCAAAAAATCAATTTCTGGGCATAATATCAGTCAAGATAATTTTAAAATACCAAAAACTAAATTAAAAACCCATTTTTTTACATAAATTTGGGCTTAATCCCCCCAAAATGTGGTGTGTTCCCTGTATATATGGTCATATGCAGTTAATATGGCCAAGCGCTAGCCCAAAGGGATAAGCACTAGCTCTAACCATTCACTAGCTCATGAATTCGTGGCGCATACAATGGAACCTTCGACCTAAAAATAAAAACGCGTGCGCGCTTCAAGGGATAGCCCCTGGTCTTGTGGGATCCCTGAAATATGAGGGTGAAAAAGATTAAGATCTGGTGGTCATGGTTCGTGCCCCTCGGTCGTATTTTATGACAATAGAACATGGGCAGGGGCTTAGCCCCAGCCCCCTCCTCTGCACTATACCAAATATCACACCTTTTATATATTAATATGTGTTACATAAACAAGAATCATTTATGGCATGTTGATGGTTGGAAATTTACCAAATCACTTGAACTTGGTGGGTGGTCATGGGTTCAAAACCCATGGACCCCCAAAATTTTTTGAACTTTCCATATGAATTATTGACTGGGTGCCACATGGTTGTCCATGCCTGAGACACGTGACACCATTTCATTTGCCCAAACTTTGCCATGTGTCCAACTCTGATTGGATCTTCCATCCACATATGCCCAGTCAACTGCTGCCACTTGTCACACTTCCATTGGTCCAAGTCTACATCATTAGGTGCCATTGGTGATGTCATGTTGTTGTCATGTTGACGTCGACATTGACTTTTCTCTAGTCCTTTGACTTTTTAGCTATTTGAGAAAACGATCGGAGTACGATAACTCTCGCATACATCGTCCATTTGAGAAAGTAAATATACTCTCAGAATCAGCGCAACAATTTGGTCACAATGGAACCAGTTTCATTCAATTCTGAGAAATTTGATTTTTGAGTATTTTCTAAGCCTGGAGAGCCTCCTGGATCACTCCTCCCCACTTTGGAATATTTTGGACCACCAAAATTATTCTTTTACTCAGGCAAGAAGTGAGGGTACTTCCTCCCCACTTTTTCTTATTTCATCCATCCTCTTTGTTGGGATAATGATCACATGACTAATCACAACAAACATGAAAATTGAGATAGCATTGTTTATCAAAGTAATCATTTCATTTATCGCACAATCATCTACATTATTTTTTGCACATTGCAGACATACACCACTAAACAACAACAAACTAATCAACAATACTAAGTATGCAAATGAAAATGACAAAACATGCTTCCCCTTTTAAACAGGAACAATAATTGAATTATGCAGCTGAACCTTATGTTGTACCTCTATCGACACTTCATGACTATTTGAAACATATGGAATCATCTCATGTTTAGCATCAATAACTTCATGTTTTGTTACAGACATAAGTGTTAAAAAATTTCTTTCATTTACCATTTTTTTTAACTGGCTTGTAGCTGCAAAAGACCTGTCATTTTTCATGCAATGAGCACGAACAATGTACTCTTTCCCATCTTTCTTGAAGCAATATTTATTATCCTCCCTATAGAATATGGCTTTCCTATCATAAAGTTATGGGCTTCCCAATACAATTCCACATATGTCTAGTGGCACTATATCAAGCTCTACTTCATCAACATAATTAGAAGTGATTGAAAACTTGATTTTACATTGCTTGGTTACTTGCAAATTATTATCACCACATATCCACCCCAATGGATATGATTTATGATGTGACTTAGTTTCAAGTCCCAAGTTATTTACAACCTCTTCACTGATTATATTGTCTTGTGATCCACTGTCTACACGAGTATCAACTTTAACATTATGTGTTATAACCCTTATTTGGAAAAGTTCACTCCTTTTACACTCATCATTTACATCAACTGAACTAGAAGATATAGAACTTGCAACATAATTTATACCTCAGATTCCCATAGCTACAACCTGTGTCTCATTGCCAGAATCTGATCCAATATCCACTTGAACTATCACAGTTGTGGTCTTCTTCCTTCCTTGATTGACATTCTTCTTTGGCTTCATTTCAGGATGTAAGGTCCAACAATGATATTCATCATGACCTACCTTCTTGCAATGCTCGCAAGTAGGCTTCTCCTTTCTTGTCGTGGTCATCTTCTTCTCTTTCTTTTTCCCTACATCCTTTATTTTCCAAGTATCTGTAGAAACACTATCACCAACATTCCCTTTACTTGATTCAATGTGAATGGATTGTACACATACTTCATCAAAGTTAGAAGGATTTAACATAAGAATAGTGTTCTTGAGATAAGAATGTAAACCACCAATATCTTTTAGGAGTGTCTCTTGTGTATATAATGGAATACCCAAATTTAAGGCTTTCTTACAAAATATATGAGTATATTCGTGCACACTTTGACCTTTTGATTGCCCTAAACATTGCTAATTCATCATTTCTTGTTGCATGTAGGCTAAAGGGTAAAATTGTTGTTTTAATGCAATAACAAAATCATTCTAGGAAGAGCTTGTTTTACCACTTTTCTTAAGATCATCTCTAGTTCTTCTTTCCCACCATATGAGAGTTGTGCCTCCCAATTTGAGACTTTCTAGTTGGATCTTAGTTTCATCATCAATAGTCTTTTTTATCTTGCAATAGACCTCTAATTGTCTCACCCAATTATCTATCTTTTCTGCATCTAATTCACCATCATAAGTGGGTAATTGAAAATTTACATCTAACTTTAATAACGGCATATTATAAGAATGATGAGATTTTTGCTTATCCTTGGAGGAATGTACACTTGCTTCATTACTAGATGATGAGGATGAAGGAGAAGAAGGTTTTGAAGGTCCACCACCTCCAACTTCTACTTCTTCTCTTATCGAAGATTCACCTTCTTCAAATTTTGGATTCCTTCACTGACTTGTTTCATGGTAAATCTCCTCTAACATGGATTGCATCAATTTAAATGCCTCAAAGAAATCATCTTCAGAATTGAAGGGACCCAATTTCCATGGAGAATACATCTCTTGCTTATGCGATCACCTTTGAATCTTTGTGTCAAGAGCCTTAAGTTGGCCTTCTCCTCGCTTGAGTTTTTCTCTTGTGAGCATCCAATGCTTGTAATTCCTGTCAAAAATTCAAAACCAAATGCTCTGATACCATAAAATTGATCAAAAAATGAAGGTATTACTGATCAATTGCAAGTTATTTTAATGTACTTTAGGCATCGGATCGATAAAAATGTGAAATACATAAACTTATTATCTTGTTTGCGGAATATCAAATGTGAATTTTACTTGATGCTTATTAATGAATAAAGATATCAACCATTAATATCCATGTTGAAAATGAAGATAATAGAAAACAAAAAAAAGAAAGAGAAATAGATACAAGAGGTTGATAACGGAGTTCACCAATCGTTGGCTACGTCTCCGTGTCTGCTTCCAAGTGGAGGACCTCTTTATTGCTCTTTAAAATTCTCAAAGTTCTCTTACAATGCTATTTGTTGTTACATTCCATGTTCCATGTATTCTATGAAAGACCTCCTTGCTCAGATTCATGCATGCACCATCAAACTCTTCTAAAAAACATCGCAAAATTGCCTCTCAAATCATGAGAAAAGGCCAAAATTTGCAAACTATCCCTTCAAAACCCTACACCAAAAAGTCTCCTAGAAGCTTCAAAAATCTTATTTCTTATCGTTTTCAAGGCTCAGATGAGGAATCCCAACTTCCCTGAAGATCTGGCCTCTTTTGGGATCAAATCCCCCTACAAATGGCCTCAAAATCCTCAAAAAACCAATTTCTGGGTATAATATCAATCAAAATAATTTAAAAATACCAAAGACTATAGTAAAAACCCATTTTTTACATAAATTTGGGCTTAATCCCACCAAAATGTGGCGCACTCCCTCTATATATGGTCATATGCAGTTAATATGGCCAAGCGCTAGCCCAAAGGGCTAAGCATTGGCCCTAACCATTCGCTAGCTACTGAATTCATGATGCATATCATGGAACCTTCAGCCTGAAGATAAAAATGTGGGCGCCCTTCAAGGGATAGCCCCTGGTCTTGTGGGATCCTGAAAATACGAGGGCAGACAAGCTTAGGTGCTGGTGGTTATGGGTCACACCCCACGGTCGTATGTTATGATAATAGAACATGGGTCTGGGCTTAGCCCCAGCCCCCTCCTTCGCGCTATACCAAATATCACACCTTTTATATATTAATATGTGTTACATAAACACAAATCATTTATGGCATGTTGGTGGTTGGAACTTTACCAAAGCATTTGGACTTGGTGGGTGGTCGTCGGTTCAAAACCCATGGACCCCCAAAAAAATTTGATCTTACCATATGAATTGTTGACTAGGTGCCACATGTTTTTCCACGCCTGACCCACATGGAACCATCTCATTTTCCCAAACTTTGCCACATGTACAACTCTGATTGGATCTTCCATCCACATATGCCCAGTCAACTTCTACCACTTGTCAAACTGCCATTGGTCCAAGTCTTCATCATGAGGTGTCATTGGTGATGTCATGTTGTCGTCATGTTGATGTCAACATCGACTTTTTTGCCAGTCCTTTGACTTTTTAGTTGTTTGAGAAAATGATCAGAGTACGATAACTCTTTCATACAATGTCCATTTGAGAAAGTAAATGTACTATCGAAATCATTGCGACAAGCCAGTCGCAATGACACTAGTTTCATTCAATTATTAGAACTTTGATTTTTGAGCATTTTCTGAGCCTAGGGAGCCTCCTGGATCAAGTGGTCACACTGGTGGTCATGTTGAGTAGAATTTTTCACTTAGTGTTTGTTCGTGTGGGCATAAATTCTAGAAGGAACTATGGTTTTATATGCATTGAAGGTTCTAGTGGGAACTAAAGAGCCATTTTGGCTCAGGGAAATAGAAATATCCAAATACCAATAGGCCAAGCACACCCTACTAAGGTAGGGGTTCTACCTCACTAACCCTGACAACTTTTACACTCAAGATGAAAACTTCTTCAAGATTCTCAACCTCATCTTCTTTCTTCATCATCTAATTCTTCATGACTTCTTCAATTCTTTTTTCCTCTTCAAGTCGGATATTCAAGGAGATGATTTCTTCTTCAAGTTTTCTTTTTTGTCGACTAGATTTTGCTTCATGATTATTTTCCTTTTCAATCTCAGTATTGTCATATATTTCATTGGGATTTTATGTCTCGTCAATTCCAATATTCAAGTAAGGGAATTCAATTTCAATATGTCCTACTTCTTCATAATTAAAGAAAAAATAGTCACCTCTGTTTACTTCTTCATCATCTTTATTGTCACCTGCTTCATTCTCTTTTGTTCCTTTGCTCGCGTAAAGATATTGTAGGCTATCCCAAATCTCTTTGGCTAATGCATATTGTGCCAGTTTGGTTTTTACTAAATCAAGTAATCCTTCCATGATAAAATTCATTTCTATCTTCCTGTTCCTTTTCAAATCCTTCTTGGTTGCAGTCTTCAAAGGGTTCTTTGGAGTTGTGTACCTTGTCACAACGGATTTCCAAATATCACATCTATGTACCTGCGAAAATGGTTTCATTCTATTTCTCCATATTTCATATTTCAGACCATTTTTACCATTGAAATGTGGTACTTCCATATTATACATATCAGTACTTTCCATGATCTACCTTCCAGTGGTTAAACGGTTTCTTGAAGGAACCTGCTCTAATACCAATTGTTGGATTACTAAGAGACGGGGGGGATGAATCAATATGAGAAAAATTAGTACTTTCAATCACAATATAAAACATCAAATAACATCATGAGAATTCAAAACATCATAATTCAATGTATAGACATCACATAAACACAGTACAGTAGAATTTTACATGGAAACCCAATGTGGGAGAAAAACACAAAGTGTTTTTCTTATTTATCAAAGAGTACATTGAATGGAATCACCAACTTCCTATTTCTCCATCTACAACTGGAAGGAGGCTCTAACCCCTATTTACAAGATGCAATCTGAAGGAAGCTCCTACTCCCTAATTTTCTAGCTCCAACCAAAAGGACGCTACAACCCCCCTTCCTTTCCCCATCCAACCTCATTGAAATATAAATGTGGACCAATCTGTAACTACCACATAAACTTATCGCTATCCCTGTCACTGGACTGATATACCATCACTGTCACAGTCAACCTGTCACCACAACATGTCACTCTAAACCTATAACAATAATCTTTGATCTTGTATCTAACCTAGTGTATGTGATCACAGACCTGCATACCTTCCTCAACTTTAGCAACAATAGAATAACATATTCATCAACCTTTACCTCAATCTCACAGGACTAGTTGTGGATTAGTCACAAACCCTAAATTTCAATAATAATAAATGTGTACCTATCAAAAATAAAGGTATGAAACTTGCACCAAACCTTCTTCCATATGTCTTGTGAAACTCCTCTAATTTTCACTCCTTGAATCATTCCAAAAAGGAGTTAGAGAGAAAATGGTAGACCTTGCTGAATTCTGGCCTATTCTAGAGAGAGAACTTGTACGACATGCCATGTGCTCAATATTTGATATCTTATTCTAAAAATTATAAAAAACAAACAATAGCCTGTACTCCTTCCATTTCAGTTGGTCTCACATCATTTTGAATTTATATGAATAAGTTATTACTATTTTACCCAAAACACCTATTTAAAACTAGTTTCAGGTCTAATCAAAATCCTTATCTTCCATAGAGTGTATCTCCAAAAGTATAATGACCCAGAAGATAAAATTTCTACCACAGGTACCTTGATATGTCTTCTCAATATCCTATAATTTCCTCTATCTGAATCACTTTACAAAAAACGTTATAATGAAAATGGTAAGATAACCTTTAAATAACATACCTTAGAACTCATCATCAAAAAATTCAACCTCCCTTGGATTTTTGACATTCTTTACTTCACCTTCCCTCTAAAATTTGTCTCATTTCCTCAAATCTCCAACCTATATTCTTAGAAGTAATATTCAATTGACTCTTCTTTGTGTTTTAATGAAGATCTCATGAAACTAACATTCAACTTGTTAACTTTTGATGCAACTGCTAACTTCTAATGAGGATCTCATGCTACTAACATGCACATGCAACTGACATGCATCTTACATGCAACTTGTTAAATTTTGTTTGCAATCTCATGATGATATGCAAATCACATGAAAATCAGATGCAACTTGTTAACTTATGTTTACAATATCACGATGACATGAAACTCACATGCAACTTGTTATCCTCTGTTTACAACTGCTTAACCCATAATTTGTTGATACTGAGAGGGGGGTGACTCAGTATCAAGTACAATTTAAAAACCTTTTTCAAC